>OZ037754.1:13132087-13322087 GCA_964035475.1 Salix caprea | reverse complement strand
CTACCCAGGTTCTATTCTAGCAATTTGTTTCAATTAATTCTGTGACTTAAAAGTGACTTCTAACTTAGAATATTTTTTGAAAAAATTAGTAACACTTGAATTCTAATGCTACTGCTTTCAATATTCTTGTGTTAATATAACTATGCACTTGCAATTTCTCTCATGTACATTCCATGATGAGCAAACCAAAAACTTACTATTGATGATTTATATTGATCGTTAGTTTTGTTTTAAAATATTTTTTATTTGAAAATATATTAAAACGTACTCCATGTACGCAAGAAATGATTAGGCATGCAATTTTTATTTTATGTTTTTGCGAGAATTAAAGTAAATGTTTAAGAACATTTTAAATTATTGATTTCAAGGTTATAATTTTCAAATCTTAACAAATCATCATTAAATTCATATTTATATATATGAATGCCTTTATTTGAGTGTGAGTTTTATCAATATAGATTTAGTGGTTTGTTTTAAGCATCATAGTTGTCCATATGTCAAACATTAGATCAATGTATTATATGATGTTAAGTAATCTAGTTTTAGATTTCATTGTTTTTAATTTTATTTGTTAGCATATGGTGTGTGTGTTTTAGATTTGATAAATTAAATTAATAATTTGAAAAAAATCTACTTATTCTAAAAATATCATTTGAATTTCGTATTACAATTGACAAGAATATTATAGAAGGTGTCCACAAGCGCTATGAAGTGTTTTATTAATTATATTAAATAAATATAATTTACAACAATGTCTCTAAATCACCCTTACAAATTGCAATTTTTCTCATGTACATTCCATGATGAGCAAACCAAAAATTTATTGTTGTTGTTAAATTGATCGTTAGTTATGTTTTAAAATATTTTTTATTTAGAAATGTATTAAAATAATATATATTTTTAATTTTTTTAAAATTATTTTTAATATTAATATATTAAAACGAACTAAAAGCACAAAAAATTTAAATTCAATCAAAAAATAAAAAAATAAAAATTTCGAAAAAACTATTAAAACACCTTTCCAAACAATCCTACTTCCATGAAGGAGCCAAGTAGGATTGGTGTGCCCCCAAACCCTTCGTGGTCGTGGCGCAAAATCCTTCAAGCAAGGGAATGGAGCCTCGGGTGGTTTCGCAACAGAATAGGGAACGGCTTGGACACCTCTCTGTGGTATGACTATTGGTTACCCTCAGGTCAAAGGCCAATAGATATTGTATCCCAACGTAATTTGTCCTCAACAGGGCTGCCTTGGAATGCCACAGTGGCACGGATCATAGAGGATGGCAACTGGAATTTCCCTAGGGAGGGCCCTGATCTTAGCCACCTGTGGGCAGACCTCAATGTTCCTCCAAGTCCCACGGAAAGGGACTCCACTGAATGGATTCACACAAGCTCAGGACAATTCACAATTGCCTCAACTTGGGATATCCTGCGTGATAAGAGGCCTGCTCATAAGCTTTTCCACTTGCTCTGGCACCCTCTTCATGTCCCTAGGCAATCCTTCATCATGTGGATGGCAGCCCAGTCAAGGCTTCGTACCAAGGACTGCATGCATTGGGCAAATATGGAGGACAGGAATTGTAAGCTCTGCAACCTTGACCAGGAGAACCATAATCACTTGTTTTTTCAGTGCAGGTATTCCAAGCAGGTCTGGGAGGCAATTCAATTACGAGCCAACCTTGCATGGCCGAACCTAGGATGGAACGATCTCCTCTCTTGGGCCTCCTCTCAATACACTAACAGGAAGGTTATCTCCCACCTCATTGGTCCCCTTGCCTTGACTTCTTCAGTCTATCACTTATGGCAAGAGAGGAATCGGCGAACCTTCAACAATCATAGCATTTCGGCTCAGGCTCTCTCGGAAGACATCTACCAGCAAATTAGAGCCCAGCTCTCCCTTCATTTTCAAGGTTTGGTCATCCCGGGGGCCATTCAATCGGTATGGAACATCCAAGAGCCTGAGCTCCGGACTCCAGAGCACATAGGCAGGCCTGAGCCTCACTAAGGGCTGCAGTTCGGTCTTCTTTAAGTGAGGCCGTATGCCAGTGGGCTCCAGCCTTCTGAGACCTATCCCTCTGGGGGTGGTCTTTCCGGGCCTTCTTGGGCCTTCCCTAAGCCTCGGTGGTTGCAGCCATAAAGGCTTCCCTCCAACCTTTTGAAGGCTGTCCTGTTTCTCTTGAGGCCTTTGCCTATGTTCTAGCTTTGGGCTTGTTTGTGTTGGTTTTTGTTTGGCCGGGTTGCAGCTTGTTGCTCCCTTGCTTAGCTGGGTTCCAGCTTTTATATTGTACATCTTCGCTCCTCTTTTATATCATTTATCTTTCCAAAAAAAAAACAAGTAGGATTGGTGTTAGCTCATGCATAGATGTTGCTATCCACCTCCGAAGAAGACAGGAAGGCCTACATAATTAATTTTGTTGTCATGTTTAAAGATGAACTAGCCTTCACAATTATGCTGAAAATTGGGACAATAAATTGCCAAGAACATAACCCTCGAATTATACTATTAATCTGTAATTATGATGGCATAAACCAAACCAAATTGGTGTTTCTAGATAATATTTGGAATTATAATAGTGATTATTTTTCAAAATAAATTTTTAAAAACATATATTAAAATAATATATATTTGTTGTCATGCTTAAAAATGAGCTAAACCTTCACAATTATGATGAAATTGGGTCAATAAAATACCAAGAACATAACCCTCAAATATATTATTAATTCTATAATAAACCAAACTATTTTATTTTATTTTAAGCTATGTTTAAAATGTTTTTTTATTAAAAATATAATAAAATAATATTTTTTAAACTCTTAAAATTTTATTTATAATATCACCACATTAAATTATAAAAAAATAATTTTAAAAACAAAATTACTTTTTAACCGCAACAACAAAGATTTTAAAAACAAAATTACTTTTTAACCGCAACAACAAAGATAGATAATACTTACCTGAAACCCTAACTCAAAGCCCCGTCTCTATTTCCATTCATTCCCTTTGTCCATACACAAACATCAAATCTTTCAAATACATTCACTTCGAGAAACAATAATGAATCTTCATTTCTCTAGAAAATTATTTTCCTTGCTTCCTCAAAACTATCAAGTCTCCATCTCCTCCACAAGGGTTTTAGCTTCCTTACTCTTCTCTACTAAAACCCCAACTAAACCATTATCTTCTTCAGATTCTTCTACATTATGCAGAAGAATTGAAGCCATAAGAGATCCTAAGGCCTCCATCGTACCAGTGCTTGATCAATGGGTCAAAGAAGGCAACAATGTTGACAAATACCAGCTTGTATCCTTGGTTCGTCTCATGAAAGATTATAAACGGTTCAACCATGCTTTAGAGGTCTTTATTTCTCCACCCCATCATTTTTTACTTCTTTTTCTTCATTATAGATTGTCTTATGTGTACCCTTTGAGTAAAATATAGAGATTGTTGTGGGACTTTGTTGAATTATTCATGGTGGAACTGAATTTGGGGTAAAGTTTCAGTTTTTGGACGGCATGTCATTTATTGGATTTGTGTCAGTCTCAATATGATTCAAAAGTTTGAGAATTTTTCATATGTCTAGATGTAAGAGATTAGATAATTAAGATCTGACATGTAATGTCAGCACGAGGCCGATTATTTTTGTCGTGATGAAGCTTGGACCATATCATGATTCCAGATATGGCTAGATGCACCTCTGTGCTGGGCAGCTTAGTTGTAATTTGATGAGTTTAATGTACATGCTTCCTGTAAAATTGGAACTTGATAGAGAGCATGATTAATCCAGGTATCAGAATGGATGACAGGCCGGCGGTTCCTTACATTTACAACGGAAGATGCAGCAGTCAGATTGGAATTAATTCATAGAGTTCGTGGATTAGAGGAGGCAGAGAACTACTTCAATAAACTTTCGGTTAAGTTAAAAACTAAGTACACATATGGTGCAATTCTTAATGGCTGTGTGCGAGAGAAATCTGTGCAGAAAGCAGAAGCAGTTATGCAGGAAATGAGAGAAGGGGGCATGGCAACATCATCTTTTCCGTACAACATCTTGATCATCCTTTACTCTAAAACTGGAGACTTGGACAAAATCCCCCCATTGGTGAAGGAAATGGAAAGGAATGGAATTGATCGAGATAAATATACACTGAGAAATCTAGTTGTTGCTTCAGTTGCTGCATCTGACATTTCCGGGGTGGAAAGAATTTTGAAATTGACGGAGGAGAATCCAGAGCTTGGTCTAGATTGGAAATTGTATGCAATGGCTGCGGATGCGTATCTGAAGATTGGGTCCATTGATACAGCTTTGACAATGTTAATGAAGCTGGAGAAATGGATGGCCTTCAGAAAGAAGAAAGCAGTATTTAATTTTCTTTTGAGCCTCTATGCAAAAACAGGGAATAAGCATGAGCTTTATCGAATTTGGAATTTGTACAAGCCCTCGAGTGAATCCATGGAAACATCATATCGTTGCATGATAGACTCTCTTACGAAGCTGGATGATATCGAGGGAGCAGAAAAGATCTTTGAAGAGTGGGAATCCCAGTGCACCATGTATGACTTCCGTGTATTGAATGGACTTCTTGTTGCTTATTGCAATAGGGGACTTTTGGAGAAGGCTGAAGCAGCCATAGAAAAGGCAGTGCAAGGAAGAACACCTTATGCGAGCACATGGCATGTAATGGCAAAGGGGTATGCGGAACATGATCAAATCCCCAAGGCTGTTGAGATGTTGAAGAGGGCCGTCAATGTTGGAAGAGGCTGGAAACCAGATCCCATCCTTGTGAATACCTGTTTGGAATACTTGGAAGGCCAAGGAGATACTGAAGAGATGAAGGAATTCATCCGGATGGTGAAAAAGTAGGAACTTTATAGCAGCTGGAAAATCAGTAAACGATGATCTTTACCAGTTGAAAATGGATGGTATTGCTGCTGACGAAGAAACACTAAAGATACTTGGGACTTTGATCATGAAAATCAGTTGCCAAGTTTATAGCATCATGCAACTCGCTGGACAGGTAAATTTTAAAGCTGTAACCACTGACCCTGGGGCTTTAAATAGACGATCTGACAGTATAATGCATTAGGATCACACCTTGAACGATTAACTTCTGGACAACTCTCTTTTTTTTTTGAATTTGCTAAGTTCATCTTTTTGTATGGGATTGGAATTGAGGTCCTGTACATGATAATTTTATTTGTTTATACCCTCCTCTTTTTCATATTGATGCAAAACAAAAGAAAAAAGAAAGAGAAAGAATTGAAAAGCTAGGAAGAAGAGAGAATTTAAGGAGGAATATTCTTTTATTTTTATTAAATCATAAAAAATTGTATAACATTTAGAAAAATAGGGTATAAATACTTAAACCGTAATTATAACAAATAATTGGACTTGTAGTATAATCAATGGAACACTCAGGATCTGGAAAGGCCAAGGCCTAATACAAAGCTAACAGCCCTTCAGACCCCAATTGCTGCAAAAGGTCAAATGATTTCTGGGATTCTGAACTGAATTCTCAAGAATCTCAGTTTTGCAAAGTCTATAACTAACAGCATGAGTGATCCAATATCAACATTGAAAGCATAGAAGCACTGATTATGCAAAGAACAACGGGTTGCAAGAACGAGGTTAGGGTGTGAATGAAGTGACTATGAAAATCGGCTGGAGATTGTTCAAGATCAATGATTTTGATTGCAACCAAACTTGATTTCCACGGGTTGTGGACACATTTGCTTTGAGAATTGTGGCACCAGCACTTCCACCACCAATCTCTTCCAAGATTTTGTATGCATGTGGGTATGTTGGGTATAAGAGTTGAACCCTTTTGGATTCTTGGTCTAGATCATCAGCCGTGGATGAAGTTGACATTGCTTTGGTCTTGATCTTGAACAGGTTTGTTTTTCTTTTCTAGTGAGGTCTCATGTTTGAGTAATGAGTGTGAGATGATGCATGGCATGGGAAGTCTTCTTAAATACCCAAGACAATGGAGAAATTAACAGAGACACCAGCCTACTCAGTCCCAGGGATTCGATAAGCAGGAGCCAGTCTGTGCTGGGTTTCTTGTCCCTCGTGATTTTGGTTTCTTCTTTCGGAATAACAAGGGAGGTAGGAAAAGAATAAGGAGAAGAGGATCGATTGATTAAGTTGGCAAAAATATTGTACAGAGCAAAGAAGATTATCAAGAGCTTTGTTTTGGTTCCTAATTTCTAATTTTATTCTTCATGAGATTTTTAATGAGTATTTAATCATCAAATTTCTGTTACCTAAAACCATGTTAGCTTAAATATAATACTTGACTACTGTCGAATGTTCAAATAATGTCATGAAAGGCAATTGGCAGTAGAATCATCAACAAAAATTAGACACAGCCCTTTAGTGAACTGCATTTTGCGGTAGAGCATCCGTTTTCTAGATCGTTTTGAAGCAATCAGAACAGTTAATCTCACTCTTTGTATGCTGATAGTGGTAATAAGGATGAACTATATCGTTTTTGGAATTTCTATTGTGAATTTATATCGTAAGAACAGTTAATCAGAACAATTTATGATGAATTAAGGACATGTATTGAATTTGAAAACCTATTGTGCAGATCACAAGCTCTTTGTTATTACGCCACGCCTTTTAGGACCGTGAGTGTGAAGCTGCTCTGCTGTAATGGCAATTTGTACTCCTTGATCTTTGTAACATGAAAATCTTTACTGATTACTTCAATTTCTGAATCTTGATTTATCATAAGCAAAACAAAGAAAAGAATCTGTTATCAAACAACTAGCTTATTAGCTTTCTGGCTGAGGTCTTCTTTAGAATAAATAGCTCTATAAATGAGTGGATTGGATTGAATTGGAAAATGGAAGGATTTGTACAAGCTTTCGTCACCACTTCATGGAAGATCCTTTATCTAGTTATTTGCTAAGTTATACTAGGAACTTCATATATAGTTTTGATGTAATTTTATTATTTTTTAAATTTTAACTGTTGGCCTTAATTGACTTGTTTTTGAGTATTTTTATAGTTTTGATTCGTTGGTCCCTGGATTGTCAATTCAATTAAAATTCACTCCTTTTTAAACCTACAAGGCTATATCTTAGTCTCTTGAAAAAAAAAACATTTAATTGTTTTCTAAATCCTAAATGTCCCCTTTTTATTATTGTAATTTATATATTTTAAATACTACAACAGTAAACAAGATTAAATGAACTAAATTATAGAGTTATCAAAATGGAGGACTAATTGATAATGTATTCAATAAATAGGGACCAAAATATAATTTACTCAAATAAAACCCTTTCTGAAACCCACAACAAAAACCTTCCACAAATCGGGCTCCAAGATTTCTCTTTGTTTTTGCTCAATGAAATGAGCCTCTTTGTTCGATCAAACCCAAGTTTATGCCTTTACATTCATGGCGTTTTAAGGGCTCTTTGCTTTTCCACAGACACCACCGCTATATCCCACTCTCTGAAACGTAAGATCTCCATGGTGGAAGATCCGATGGTCCCTATTATTCCAGTTATAGAAAAATGGATTCAAGAAGGTCAGGTGGTTATAAATAGTGACCTCAAACACTTGATCAGAAAACTCCGTAAAATCCATCGTTTTAGCCACGCTCTTCAGGTCCCTCTCACTTTTATATTCTTAATTTAGTGTTTTTGCTTGTGCCCATTTAGGTATTGATTGTTAAATCTCCATTTGATGCTTTGTATAGATTCATTCTATCTTTTATGGCTATTGGATTTCTGAGTTTCATTGCAAATTGGTAATTGTTTTAGTTTTTGTTGAAAAGATCAGTACTTTGTTGAGTAGCCTTGTAGCTTTAGTTGAAAGTTCTGTGCAGGCCATAGTAGTATTTTGAAACTGTTTTTTCCACTTAATCAAGTATCTCAATGTTTGATATTTAGTATAACATCCTAAAGTTTATGGTTCCCTTGGAATTTGTTAATGTATTTTGTTTTGTGTTAGATATCACAATGGATGAGTGACCAAAGGGGCCATAATTTATCACCTGGAGATGTTGCAGTTCGACTGGATTTAATCTCGAAAGTTCATGGCTTAGAACAAGCTGTGACATATTTTAATAGCGTTCCTGAGAGTTTGAGAGGCTTGGAGGTTTATGGTGCTCTTTTAAACTGCTATGCGCATTACAAGCGTTTGGAGGAAGCAGAGGCCACAATGCGAAAAATGAGGGAAATGGGGTTTGTAAGAAATGTGCTGTCTTATAATGTAATGCTAAACCTCTATTATCAGATGGGGAAATATGAGAAACTAGAGGTATTAATGCAAGAGATGGAAAAGTGGGGTATTTGTTTTAGCAATATCACATACAAGATTTTGTTGAATGCTTATGCAGCCACTTCCAACATCGAGGAAATCAAGAAAATTATGATGAAGATGGAAGCAGATCCTCTCGTCAGCATTGACTGGTATGCTTATGTTGTTGCAGCGAATGGTTACTTGAAAGCTGGCCTAATTGATAAAACTTTGACAATGTTGTGGAGATCAGAACAACTAATCAGTGGTAAGTCAGCAAGGTTTGCTTGCGAAACTCTTCTCTCTTTATATACTTCTGTTGGGAATAAAGAACAATTGTATCGTGTGTGGAATTTGTACAAGACTAAAGGGAGGTCCTTGAACTCGAGCTATCTCTGCATGATAAACTCATTACTGAAGTTGGATGATGTTGATGGTGCTGAGAGGATTTGGGAAGAGTGGGTTTCCATTGTGAAATTTTTTGATATTCAAATCCCAAATGTGATGGTCAGTACTTATTCCAAAAGGGGCCTATGGGAAAAGGCTGAGGCATTTGTAGGCAAGATTGTAGCGAGTGGGATCAAGATTGAAGCAAGCACATTGGATCGTCTAGCAACTGGATATCACGTAGGAGGTCAGATGCTGAAGGCATCGGAAACAATAAAGAAAGCAATTTCAATTAGTCAACCAGGTTGGAAGCCAAATATGTATACTTTGGCTGCATGTCTTGAGTATTTGGAAGGTCAGGGAGATGTGAAAAAGACAGAAGACCTTCTGAAGATACTTAAGGAACATTGTCATCTATCATCAGTTTCTTATGATAGGTTAAACTGCAATATCATTGACAAAGAAAACTTGTGTGCCAGAGCCCTTGATCATATGGATGGTGAAGACCAGGCTCTTAATGGAGAAACACCTGCTTCCACAGAGTTCGAAGAAAAAGATAGTGCTGAAATATGATGCTTTGAGTAGTAAACTGACTGAAAGAATGGTATGTCATTTGTGAAAGTGAAGTTTCATCTTGGTTTTTTTTTCATTTTTTGTTGTGGTCATTAAGGCGCGCAAGCATATAAAAGGGATAAGATTACCCATCTTCTTCACACATGTTAGTGAAAGCAGAGCATATCGAGGCCAGTCCCTCCTTGGGATGACCATTTTTATGTAATTTTTTCAGCATTTGTCATTTGACTTGCTCTTGTAGACCTGTACATAAACCAAGATCCTCAATTCAAAGCTATATATCTGCTGGAATTGCTGGCTTCTGATTTTAGATAAAACAGCACTGACCAATCCAACCATGCTTCTTTATGCTGCACACATTGTGTTCTCGCCACCATCTTAGTACAGAAGATAGTACTTATCATTTGAAGTGGTTTTAGATGCTATTGTCTGGATTGTAAATTTTCAATACACTTCCTCTAAAACATGAACAATACTAATTTCAGCTGTAGAAGAGTAGCTTTATTTGGAATCATAGATTGAAGTAATGAGATTTGGACCATCATATTTGTCCCCAACATGAGATGGATTCCCATGAAGCTGTCTGAATATCCGGTTGTGATTTCTCATCCTGTGCTTTCTGCTTTGTTAACGTGTCATGCGATGATACATTGCAAGGTGAGCAAAGATGGATGATGGCTTACTCCAACCTTACTCCAACCTGTGCTCTACAAAAAAGTCAAGGGTGCAACTTGTAGTAGCACACAGGAACAGGTAAAACATTGGTTTTCAGAGTAATTTCTGAAAGCATTGTTGCTACGTATGTGTCCTGAAGAATTGGTGTAGAAGGTAAGAGAAGATTCTTTTAGTTTGAGGTCATAAGTTTGAAATATAACGGGCATGTCATTTTCTCATCAGACTCTCTCACAAAATTAGTATCACAATAAAAAAATAAAAAAATAAAAAAATAGAGTTTGATGTTTTTTAATTCAGTCCCTCAATTTTATTTTTCAATTTTTTTCCTTTGATAAATTTTTGTATTGTGTTTGAGGCAAAAATATATATATATATTTTAATTTGTTTTTCAAATGATAATTGTGGTGTTTGATCAATTCTTGATTTTGAAAAAACAATGTACGAGAAAAAGGGGACCAGATTGGAGAATGAGGCAAGGATGAGTTTTTTTAAAAATGCTTTATTTGTCCAGCTTTCTTTTTGAAATTTTTTGCCTTATTGATTTGGCAAAAATCATTTTTGATCCCAATAGTTTTTCACTTGGTTGTTCTAGTTCAAAACTTTTTGTGCTAGTCATGCATTTTTTTTCCTTAAAGGTATCTTTTTTCTTGCTCTTTTAGTTTGATTGTCAACAATGCTTCAAATGATTTAACTGCTCTAAAAATAACACATTTGAGGATGAATTTGACAAGTAAAAACCTCTTGATTGAACTTATTTTAAAAACACGAGTTTAAAATTAAACTATGTGAACTGTTTTTACGTGATCCAATTATCTTGATAGATTTAAAGAGAACTTGGATAACAATAAAAGATAAAAGTATAAAATAAAAATACAAATACAAATGCGGGAAAGTAGAAAAGAAAAATAAAATGAGGAGGATTGAATTTTTTCTTTTCAAAAAAAAAGGATGGAAGAGTAAAGACGTTTACAATTCAATAAAAAAAGATCAAGAGAAAAAATACTACATATATATATATAAAAGAAAAGAAAGAAATGATAAATGGGCCTTTACCCAAACCTTACCATGTACTAAAGGCTTTTGAACAATGTCCTAAAGTCCAATCCATTAACCATAAAACTAAAACTAAAATGGCCTCTTAAACCCTGATAGAACCCCTGAAAGCAATCAATCATCTCCTCTCTCCCATTTATCTCTTATGATTATGAATCCTCTCTGGAGATCAAACCCTAGGCCATGGCTGCAGCAGCAGCATTGCCAGGATTATTATTTCCTCTTTAAAGTTTTAAGGGTTCTCTCTTTCTCTACAAGTACACATCCGAGAGACTCTTTGAAACTTAGGATTTCAAGGGCTGGAAATCCAAAGGTCTCCATAATTCCAGTTATAGAGCAATGGCTTGAGGAAGGCAATTCCATTAAAAAGCCTGATCTTCAAAACTTTATCAAGCTATTTCGCAGACATCGCCGCTTCAGCCATGCCCTTCAGGTCTTTCATTAATTAACAATCCAACTGCATTTTTCTTGTACGTAGACCATAAAGATTGAGATTTTAGGTCTTAATGAAAATGGTAAAGTTCTTTTCTTCTTCGTCTGTGTTGATGTAGTACTTGTCTAGGGGATTTTGTAGAAGGGCTTCTTTTTCTTTGTTAAATAAATTGATTTGATGGATGTTATGATATTTTGGCAAATAATATTGATATTTGATTTAATTAAACAACTATGCTTATCATGTCTGTAATTTGAGGTAGTAGGAGCCAATCTTGATAAATGAGCTTAGCTTGTGTTAGATAAAAGCTCTACTCACTTAGGGACATGAGTTGCTTCCTTTGAAGCTTGTGGATATACCTGTATAAGGGCTCACTGATAGGCTCATGTGAGAGCTTGTGGAAGGTTTGGTATAGCTTCATGAATTACTTGGTTTGGGTATGTATAAAGACTATAACTTTCAAAGTTTTTGAGGTTACACTAATACTGTGGTATCTAAAAGTTACTCATTGGGTGTGCATAAAATAATAAGTTAATATGGTCGAATATAAACACAATTATCAGTTGTGGAAAAAGTAGAATAAAGAGATAAGATTTTTTTGTAAATGACGTTAATGATATCGATTTGTTTACCTTCAATTGATGCTTTTCATGCATGTACAATATATTGAGTTCTGAAAAAATTTATATGCTAAATGGGGACAAAATAAAGCTTAGCAAGACTGATTAGTGATTTAATTGGCTTTTGGTTTCTCTTTGATAAGTGAGATATGATTGTATAATCTTTATTTTGAAACTTCATTCCATTTTGTGTTAGATTTCACAATGGATGAGTGATGAAAGGGGCCATGAACTATCACCTGGAGACTTTGCGGTTCAGCTGGATTTGATTTCAAAGGTTCATGGCTTAGAACAAGCAGAGGAATATTATAACAGTATCCCTGACCATTTGAAAGGCATCCAAGTTTATGGTGCCCTTTTGAACTGCTATGCCCACAAAAGGCACATGGAAAAAGCAGAGGCCACGATGCAAAAGATGAGGGAGTTGGGGCTTGTACGAATTCTTTCTTACAATGTAATGCTAAGCCTCTATTCTCATATGGGAAGATATGAGAAACTAGAGGCCCTAGTGAAAGAGATGGAAGAAAAGGGGGTTAGTAGTGACATTTACACTTACAACATCAGATTGCATGCATATGTAGCCACCTCCAACTTTGAGGAAATGGAGAAACTTCTAATGAAGATGGAAACAGACTCTCTCATCAATATCGACTTCCATACTTTTTTTTCTGTGGCAAATGGTTACTTGAAAGCTGGCCTATTAGAAAAATCTATATCAATGTTGAAGAGAGCAGAAGAATTAACTGTTCCAATGGTCGGCACCACAAAAGCACATGCTTATGAAATGCTCCTCACTTTATATGGTTCTGCTGGGAATAAAGATGGAGTATATCGCGTATGGAATTTGTATAAGAATACAGGGAGGATTTTCAACTCAACATATATATGTATGATAAACTCATTGATGAGTTTGGATGATATTGATGGGGCTGAGTGGATTTCAGAAGAGTGGGCATCACGGAAGACACTTTATGACGTTAGAGTACCAAATTCAATGATTAGAGCTTATTCCAGAAAAGGCCTTTGGGAAAAGGCTGAGGAATATGTAAACAAGATTGTTGAGAGTGGGATGCAGCTTGAAGCAAGCTCATGGGATCATTTGGCAACGGGGTATCACTTTGGTGGTCAGATGGAAAAGGCAGTAGAAACATTTAAGAAAGCGATTTCAATAGGCAAACCAGGATGGAAGCCAAATCCTTATACTTTGAAAACATGTCTTACGTATTTGGAAGGTAAGGGAGACGAAGAGGCAGCTGAAGAGCTTTTGAAGTTAGTCAGTGAATATCATCCTGTCTCGCCAGGTAAGAATGACATATTAAAGGACACTGTTGACTGATGAAACGTCATTGCCAGAGAGCCTTTTATCAGATGGAAGTTGATGATCTAACCTTAAACGGAGAAACATTTTCATTTATGGAGGTCAAGGATGAGGACATCGCTGACTTGTGCTGTTTTGAGAGGAGAACTAACTAAAATTGCCTAAGAATTACGTGATTGGTTTCTATTATATATTCTTGTAAGCTGAATATCTCCTAGTGGACATCCTTTTACCCTTGCAGTTGAGGTATGTAAACTAGTCTTTGGTAAAGCATAAAGTTTCCCTTTTTTTCTTGTCATATGATATCTGACTATAGATGCTATATATGTGGGACAATTTCTCTTCTTGCTACATATTAAATCAAGGGTTGGTTGAGGTTAACCTCACATTTTATGTATAAAGATTAAAACAAATTTCCTTTTGCGGCTTTGTTCTCTTAAATATGATTCAGAAAGATGTGTGTTAAATTTGAAGGGAAGTTATTTGATGTGATTACTGGCTTGTGATTTCGGCTAAAATGCCATGATCCAGCTATGCTTCTCTATGCTGGAATCCTTGAGCAATTCCCCTCCGAAGAAATGATTTTATTTCTTTCATTTTATATTTCCATCCACTTGAAATTTATTGTACTTTCTTGAAATTTTATGAATTTTAATAAAGCAATGACATGTTATGGAGCAGCTCTGATCATTTTTTCTTTTTACGAAAGCAATCCACTCCGGTTCAAATCCTTCAACAACTATATGTTCATCGGCCCAATTGTCATCCAATTTATACACCACAAACTTTTCTCCATCTTATCAATAGTCCACTTTCACAGATCATTACATTCCACCGGAACCGAAGATCAACCGCATTAACAGAAGGGTGCATGGACGCATCTGACATCGAAGAGAAATACCAATTAACAGGTATCGATCGATGTTCTAAAAGAAATGCATGACAGGTCACATTCAGATTTACATTACACCAAAATTTCTCCATGACATGTCGTCGACTCCCTCTGTCAAAACCGAAAGATGGTATGATTTATCAGGAGGAGTGGCAGGGATTGCAGCTTTTTAAACATCCCCGAATCAAGCTTGTGTACAGGGATTACAGCTTATGGGAAGATCAGGGAGTTTCCGCCCTTGCTTTGTAACAAGATATGCACTTATAAGAACACTGTCATCATCATTACTATCCATTACACATCCAGGAAACTGATTATCCAAGACTGTCACTTTGAAATCTCACTCACTGAAACAAGCATAAACGAGCCTTGCTGGTGTGAAAAGATTTTGGATGACGAGGCCACAATCTGAAAGACGTAGGTGTGCGTCTATGAAACTTGGAAATTGAAATAGGTCAGCCCATGCTTTGCAAACATGCCAGCCCGAATCATACAAAACAGAGTCTCGCCACCCAATTCGATGAGATCAACAACCGAGACTGGTGCGAGATTCCGTTTGAGGCTATTCCACAAAAGGGAAGACCCTCTCAATCATCCTTGGTTATGTCACCTTCAAGGACAATCATGGAGAAAGAGAGAAGAACTGTGTGAATGGAGGCAAGGCTAAGGAGTGTTGTTGACCCACCGACCTGCCCTGTCTCAAGCTTGCTTTCAAATTAAATCGGTGGGAGATGTATGGATGGGACCAGTCTATCCCCTGATTTATTTGTTTTGTTTTTATTCCCTAAAAAAAAAAAAAAAAAAAAACAAGCCGTTCTATTGTCAGTCCTAAGTGATATTTAAGGACTAGGGTTTGTGTACTATAAAGCCATTGCTAAAAAAAAAAAAAAAAAAAACTCGAGTCTAAAACCAGCAGCGTTATGTTGTTTGTTGAATAAAAACCCTGGTCCTTACGAGTAAAACATGGATTTTTGCATGCATCTTGCTAGTGAAGTCATCATAAATGAAATCAAAGAAAACCCTAACAATAACTTCGTTATGTCTCCACTTTCATTGTACTGTTTGCTTAATATGCTGAATTTTCTTGAATCTGAAAATGTTGCTGATATCAATGAGAAATCTTCGCGGATAGTTGGTTTAGCAACAATGAATGAAGAACCCAGCAGGACAGAAGAAAATCTCGGCAACAAGTTACAGATATTCCAGAATGGACCACCAATCGCCTAGGCTTGGGAAAACGATGCCTCCTGCACTAATGAATGAAGAATATTACATGGGGAAGGAGCTCCAGTTCTTGGAGAGCTCATGGATGAGGTCTAGTAAGAGAAGGAAAGGAGAATCTATTAGAAAATAATATAAATCATATTATGGAGCCTTATTTATAAGCTTAAGATGATTTCTTAACATGGTATCAAAGTCTTGTTGACCCAGCGGTCACGAGTTCGAATCTCACTACTCTCATTCTATTTGATAAAAACTAAGCACAATATGATATGGGCCTGTGCAAGTTTCAAGCTCAAAGGGCTTTTATTTGAGGGGGTGTGTTAGAGAATAATATAAATCATATTATGAGGTTTTACTTACAAGCTTAAGTTTTTAGGTGAGATGATTCCTTAACAGAATCCAGCAGACAAAAAGGACAGGAATTGAGTTTTGTTGGTGGGATTTGGAATTTGGATTGTCACAGCTTCCCCTGTAAAACCTTGATTCCAGCAGATAACGAAGGATGTTTACAAAGCAGAAGCCAACACAGTCGGCTTTCGATTCCATGCAACCTTCCTTCCCTCATTCTAAAAAATAAAATAAGATTATATCCATTAACCTCTATGTGATCGGTAGAATGTACGAAGTAAATTAAACTATTGCTGTTCATTTTTTTTGTTTTTCAAAGGGTGATCAAGCAGTGAGAAAGGAAGTGAACTCGTGGGCAGACAATGTAACACAAGTGTTATCTCACCTAAAAATAAAAATTTAAGTTATAAGATAATATTCCAGAATATAATTTATATTATTCTCTAACATATCTGCTTAAATAAAAGCTTTTTGGGCTTGAACACGTGCCTATAATATTTTGTGTTTAATTTTTATCAAATTGAATGAGAGTGATGAGATTCGAACTCGTAACTATCGGGTCAACAAAGCTCTGATACCATGTTAAGGAATTATCTCACCTAAAAGTTTAAATTGTTAGGCCCCTAGAATATTATTTATATTATACTCTAACATATCCGCTCAAATGAAAGTTCTTTGTGCTTGAAACTTGCACAGACCCATACTAATTTGTACTTTATTTTTTTATCAAATAGAATGGGGTGGTGAGATTCAAATTCATGACCGCTGGGTTAACAAGGCTTTGATACTATATTAGGGAACTATCTTATCTAAAAATTTAAGCTATTAAGACACCAGAATATAATATATATTATTCTCTAATAAAACTGACTCGTCAAAGATCTTATTACACCTGGTAATTTCATCAATAAAAACACGATACACATGATAAGCATTAGGGAAAGCTATTTTTATGCATCATTTGAAGGTTTCAAGATTCTCAAACTTTTGTCAGAACAACTGTCGAATTTTTCTATATATACCTTTCTTCCTGTCAAACTTGATGGGCTACAAGAACTGATGCAAAATTTCAATTCTGATCAATCAATGTTCATAGAAAAGAATCTCAAACTTCAAGTAGTGAAGCTTTCTAAAATGTGGGTTTTGAAAATTAAGTTCTCTTATGGATTTGAAACTTCGAAGAGCATGGAATAATTGGGATTGGAATTGCCTTTCAAGCTCGTTGGGGATTTTCTGAGATGGTGTACTCTCCTCTTAATCATCTAGTTTACGCTACACATATACTTCACAGATCTTTTACTGAAGTAAACGAGGAAGGTACAGAAGCTGCTGCTGCCGCTGCTTCTTGTGTTCTTATAATGGTTGGAGGTGCAAGACAACCTTACCCCCACCTCCAATTCCATTATTGTCGCAGATCATCATATGAACATGTTTTGTTTACTGGAACTGTTCTTAAACCTCAGAAAGATAAGATCGAATAGTTTGTTTCGGTAGGGTTTGGATCTTTATTTATTCCCATTATGTGAAAAGCTTCATAAAACTAGCCTGAAATCTGACTCGATTTTCTCTCTACAACGGCGGAATTTAAGAAATCACCGGCATTCAAATATGCTCACATTCAAACGAGATTTTTCAGCGGGGGGAAATGCCGCAGACATCTCCAGGAAATTTCTACCATCTCCAAGTTTGTCAAGGCCTGCGTCAAGAAACAACGATTATATTGGTGGAAAATTCCTCAAAATCTTTTCACCAAACACTAACCTGTCAATTACGATATACGTTTAGCATCTATCTCCCATCAATCACTTCAGTTTTAGAGATTTGGAAAGAAGAAAATTACCCCTATGGATTGATCATATTGTTGACAATTTTATTAGTTAAGAAAAAAGATTAAAGAACAACACGGAGTAGTGCCAACAATTAGCCATTGATCATGGCCTGAATACCTATCTATTATTCATCATTCATCGAATATTTAGATATTTATAAATTATTTATCAAGTTATAGGTATTTAAGATGGATTTTTTTATATATTCATATCTTATTTATTATTCATAGTAAAAAATTTAGATATTTATAAATTATTCATTGAGTTTTAACTATTCAATGTGCATCTGTTATTATACATTAATCAGTAAAAAATGAGTTAATATATATACAGACGTGTGTGAATATACATCATTTAATATACATATATGATGTATGTTAATTTCAATGTATATATTATACTGTATTAAAAAAATATTCTACAAATATATATATATATATATTAGATTAAATTTAGAAGAATTTCAGATCAGGTTTAATAATATTTATATTCTATTTATTATTTATAATATTCAAAACAATCATTCATTCAAATCAATATCATCTCATTAAAATTAAATCATCAATCCTTGTTAACCACCCCAATATTTTTTTGTGAATATAAAATCCCTGCCATGATCTAACGAAAATTGACGAGACACCTTGATCTTTTAATTGGCTCCTCAGGAATTTTGTGAGCCGTTTCCACTAGGGAAAATTGCAACACATGGTCTCTTAAGTTTCTAACTATTTTCACTTTAATCCCTATACTAAAACTACTTGGGAACACCAACCCTTTACTTGGAAATCCGTTTCCGTCATTATCTACAAAGATTAATTCTTAAAGAAGCACCCAAACAATCACAAATTTGAAGTAAATGGGTGGAAGTAACCACACTCTTAGTAAAGGGATGAAAATGGACAAAATCAAAAACCTTAAGGACCACATAAAAAGTAAATTCCCTTTTCTTATGATTTTTTATTTTATTTGAGGAAACCCCATCCCTGGAAAGCATATTTTATAGACTCGGTGATCGAGTAAAACACTGACTGTCCTAAGCTCTTACAAGAGATGCATGTCCTCACTCAAACTCAAAATTTGATATACAAATCATCATGCCAAACAACTTGGGGACCCTTTTCTTATTATGACCACCAAACCTCATAATCTAGTATTACTTCTCTCTATATATTGTAAAGTGAAATCATTGAATTTAAATTGCTAAAATGTAAAACAAGGTGAGATCCTTGTGCTGTACCTTGAGATTATCTTCTTGAACACATATTTTTTTTCTTTTTTTCATGCATCCATTCGGGGTGGATGTGAGCTATTTTGGCTTTAGAGAGTCACAAACTCTATTCAAACATGGCTGCAACCTTTCGGAGTTAAATAAGGAGAGAAGTGACCGCATTTCAATGGTGGTAGCGACCTCTTTTGGCTCCTTCCCACGCCTAGATAATCAGTCAAATTTGATCAGCTTTCAGATTTACAAGGCTAAAATGACCCATTTTCTTGGATTAGTATTATCTTTATGATAATATTTACAAGGATTTGATTGGTTTAGCTAGTTAGATTATATTATCCATGTGTTTCTTAATAAAGATTTTAAAACTAATATAAATATCAGAGCTCTCTTAATTATTGAATTTTAAATTTTTTTAAGAAAACATCATAGTTCTCTCTCCATTTTTCTGTAATTTCAAGCTATACGCCACTCTCTATTGTTTACCATGCCCACCATGTATAGACACCATCATCACTTATATTTGCTTTTTAAAAAAAAAATATTAAGAACATGGACCCCGACAAACCCTTTTTTTTACTAATATATTTAGTTTATGAGTGGAAATGCTTTGATTAAGTAAATCTAGGCACTTATTTCTAGGTTTGTTTCTTTAATCACTAAGATAATCTCAAAAAAAAAAAAAAAACTCCCACATGTCAAATAAGGTTCAAAGATCTTATCCTTTGCTACAATCATGAGACCTTAACCAGCCATCACTACTACTCCACAGGGCAAAAGCTTAGTAGATTAGTTTTTGTCGTCTTGTAATTTCGGGTGTCAAATTCATACAGACGTGAACCCCACTACAGATTTACTCGTGGAGAGTAGCTAATCAGATAATCCATGCCAGTAACAGTGCAACTAAATTTTGTTCTAGATAAGATCTAGCGTGCGCATTCATTCTCATCCAGCCAACGCGGATCACTGTCTGTAGCTGGATTTGATGCAGAGAATAGAATAGAACAAAGTGGTACATGTTTGTGTGCAGGAAATATGCTATTCCTGACAACGTGAGCTTCCCAGATAGAGTTAACGTGGGGTCAGCTTGGATTTTAGTTCATCCCATTGGTAACTCCAACCTAAGAAATGCTCGAGTTCTTAGTTCTGAACTTTCTCAGAAATTGAGAGATTACGAAATCTTTGATCATTCATGTGGCCAAAACAGTAACAGCAAGATTTTTCTCCAAGTTTCAAGATAAAACTCATGAAAAAGGACTCATAATTACATATATCGCAGCACGGGATAATTAAAATCTCTTAACATCTAGCAGCACAACCAGCTGAATCTGTATGATCTTGTGCTTGTAATTTTTACAGGTATCGCGACGTCGATAAAACATAAACGCTGTGATCAGAAAGAGAGAAAACACAAAAACACACAGCAAAAGAGGAAGAAGCAGATTCTGCTGAGCGACCTATCAGCTTGCATTACATGCCTTCTCACTCTTGGGCTGGCGCTTCCGGCAAGATGATAAGAATTTGGGCAACTATGGATGTTTGTTATCGAGTTACCGAAAACTCTTTCATAAATCATTTCACCAAACATCCCGACCACAGGATCAGGCATGTTTAATGTAGTGCCCCCTGGGCTAACCATCAGGGAAGCAGAGTTACTCCCTGGCTGAGAATAGTGGTGTGGTGACTGATGCGAATAATTACGCCGATGATGAATCTGCGGTGTTTCGCGGGGACTGGCGGTGGCAATAGGTGATCTCGGCGAGTCAAAACCACATGCACGGCCAGGAGGTCTTCGTGGAATGATTATACCGAGATTGGGGGCTTTGATCTTGGAGTGTTTTGTGGATTGGCCCCGGCCAAAGAGTGGAACTATTGTAGATTGGGAAACTTCGGCTTTGCATACAGGACATTGCTGTTGTGGCTGATGATCTTGGTTTTCAGCCGAGATGCTCTGAAAATGAAGCCATTTGTATATGCAGGGCCAGCAGTAGAGGTGGCCACAGAGAGTAACCACTGGATCCTGCACGGAGTCTAGGCAAATATTGCAATCAAAACCACTGGAGGGGCTATCATCAGAATCCATGACTGTATCAGAAACAGATTTCCAGCTTGACAGTGATGGTTTATCTTCTCTATTATAGTCATTTTGATCCACAGTTTCTTCCAAGTATTGCTCTAACGCCATGGTGTGGTTCAAGTCGGAAAGTTTTTGCAGACTTGGATCTGAAAATATGCCAAAGCAACAGGGTTAGGCATAAATCAGATGATCAGAATAACAGTTATCTCTGCTACAAGGGAATACAGTTGTTCTACGAAGTGATAAAAAACAGAAGATCAAAGAAACCTAAGCCTTATAAGCAAATTAAGTATAAGAATATATTAAAGAGTTAGCGCGAGGTGGGTAGGCTGTTCTTGTCCTTTAAAGAACCTTATTTTTTATAGATTTCAGCTTGGATGAGATCTGCAAAAAACTGTTAGGTGAGAATTATGCCAGAACAAGATCACCTAACCAGATTTCACAAAAGCTGACATCCAACCGACGTGATTATCAGCCATCCAACTACCTTCGTATTTCACCTATCATTAGAGGATAGCACAACTGATAAATCATCAAAGATTAACCCCTTGATGTGAAAGTGTCTTTCCTCAAGAACATCAATCACATCTAGCTGGGAAAGTTCTACTCCATGGACAGATTGAATTTTCTATCTGGTTTCATTATCCAAAAATACATGAGATGAGAACTTTATCACTCATGATTTCGAGTTATCCTTGCTATATACAACAGTGGATGATATGGTAAAGAATCCACCTTTCAATACTAAGCAAGGAAAGGAATCAGATCCATGATTACATGACTTTACTTGCTCTTATGATCAATCGAATAACTCGAAACGTGGCCTTATTATTTGAACCAAGATCCTGAATTGACTCCACCTACACTCAATATGTATCGTTGCCTTATTATTTGAACCTAGATCCTGAATTAACTGCACCTAGATCTTGAATTAACTCCACCACCACTCAATCCAGCTTAGCTCAACTAAGAAAAAAAGCCAGAACTAGGCCAGCCCATGTCTGACAAAGACAGAGCCTGGAGCAACCATAATTCTTAAAAAGACAAGAAAACAGTTGTGCATGGTTTTATAACTGCAAACAAAATCTAGTCACAAACACACAAGATTTCTCAGCCATTTTTCAGATTACTTTATAACCACCGGATGATAGAAACACAAGATCAACGAAAAGAACAAAGAGGATAAGATCTAAGAAGGAAGGTGGCCAACAAGAATGGTATAGACAAAAAAACCGAAACCACCTTAGAAGAAATTAAACTTTTCATCCCTAGAAAAAAAAAAACATAACATCAACGAAATAGAGTATTCTTTCCCCGAGAACAAAGCCAACCTCAATAAAACAGAGAGAGAGATTATGTTGAAACACAGTTTCATCAAATTATGACACAACATCTCAATCCTCACATTGTAGAAGCCAAAAAGATCAAAAACCGAAGTTTAAGAATGAATCACTAAACCAACTTGATCCCATAAAACATGAATTAACTCATTAACACAAACTAAAGAGATCTAAAGTTTCTTAGCAAAGGCAAAAACGGTACAGAGAAACACGAAGCAGGTGAATACATTAAAAAAGAAAGAAACACATACCAAGAATAGTCAAGTCTGGTTTTGTTTAACAAAGGAAGAAACACTCTTGAGGGTCTCTGTATCAAAAAAAGATTCAAAGTTTCTTTATTGATAAAGCAAAGCTTCAATGGCAAATTCAAAAAAGAACACAGTTTTCTTTAACAAAAGAGAGAAAGTTATATCAATGGATAGAGTTGAGAGATGAGTTTCAAAGGGTATCAGGAAGGTACAGAGATTGGGCTGTGAATGAGAGAAACAGATATGAAGATGGTGAGGAGAGAATTGAGAGAGAAGTAGCCATGGGGAGAGATATTTATAGATACAGAGAGGAGAGGCAAACCATAAATAAATATACAGGAAAACAAATAATAAAAAAAGGATAAGCACTGCACTTCCTGCACGCTCCTGTTTCTTTATTTTGTGACTGACGTGGCTTTGAGATAGCGCGTACAATATGGATTTTTTTGTTTTTTTTTACTTATTATTTTAATAAAAATATTAGGAAACTAATTTTTTTTTTATTTAATTTTAAATAAATTGTTCTAGACTCTTGGTTTACTAAGTCAAGTAATTAAGGAGTTTCTAACTAGTTTTTCATCATTGAATTACATTTTTTTTTATTAATCCTTGATATATTAGACTGAAAATAGTGATGAGAAAGTGAAAACATATCACACGATAGAGATTTTCTTTTAATAATCAAAGTGAATGTGTTGTTAGATGAGAGTTAAATTAAACTTGAGTTAATACTTACTTAAATAAAGAAAAATATAATTAAATAAATAAACTTGTGTGAACATGATTTTATATGGGACACTTATGTAGGTTAAAAATATGGTAGGTGGAAATGTGTCTACACTACTAAGGGTTAAAATGCAAAAAGAAGATTATCAAATTAATGTCTAGAATTATCAGAAAAATAATTTATCCAAAAATATTCTATCATTAATTAGAGTACCATAATAGAAAAAAGAAAAATAAATTTATAAATTAGCAACTTCATTCCAAATTTATATCAAATTTCTAACATTTAATTTTAATACATTTAACTTCACTTTATCGAATAGTTATTGATTATACAATTTGCAATGATGAGACACAACTTTAGCTTAGGAAGTAGACATGTTTTTTTTTTTTTTTTTTTTCCTTTAGAGAATAAGATTCCTAATAAAGCTCCATTTTTATAATTATAGTTTTGATAAAGTGAAGAGATAAATAATGTTTTATCAGATAGCATATTTATCTTTATTTTATATATATAAGAAAGTAAAGAGTCAAGCAAAGTATTTTTATACTGTTTGAAGAGTAATTAATAACATTTTGTTTTTTTATTCTATATTATCTATTTTAGTATTTGTTTGGGAGTATGATTGAGATTGTTTTTTAAGTGTTATTCATTCAGAAATACATCAAAATAATATTTTTTATATTTTTAGAAATCATTTGTGACATCAGCATATAAAAATGATCTAAAAATATTAAAAAATATTAAAAAAATATTTTTAAAATATAATATCAAGCAGGACCTTAGAATAGAGAAACATAAATACATACGATGAACATAAATACTTCCAAAATTCTATGTTAAGATATTTTTATTATTTTTTATAGTTCATATAATTTATTTTCTTGAGGCTTGATGACTAGATGAGGTGTATGAGATTATTTTTTTGGTAGCTTGATTGTTTTCACTGATTAAAAAAATACTCTAAAAAATACTTGGGCTGCAATCTACCGCTATTTAAACATCTGCCTTCACGCACACTTTGCCACGCGGTTTTGCTTGCTGATAGCTATGGAAAGTGGAAACACCATGAAAGTGCCGCCCTAATTTTGCCCTTTTGCATGCCCAACTGATACCAACAGACAGAACTACTTAGCTTTATATATATATATATATTTGTTATTTACATGATATAATAATGATTTTTTTATTAATTTATACAAATAATTGATCTTCAATTTTCCTTATTAACGGCAAGGTGATAAGCACATGATTATAAAATCATAGATATTTCTTGATTGGTGAGTTTCTGAACATCATGCGCAAAGATTTGAATTCAATCTTGTTCATTTTTAATTAATAGAGAATAATTTTGAATAAAAAATAATAGTTATGGTATATTTAAAAGGGTGAAATAAAATTAACTCTATAAATTAAGTATTAAAAGTCACGTCCCTTGATAATTGCCTTTCTCTTTAATCTCCATTCTTATTGGCTATGTATCTCATAAATTACAAGGTGATTGTTTAGAAGTGTTTTTCGTCAAGAAATATATTAAAATAATTTTTATTTGTATTTTTTAAAAATATTTTGATATCAGCACATAAAAATGATCTAAAAACATCAAAAATATTAATTTAAAGTAAAAAAAATTAAAAATAACTTTTAAAACACAGTGTAAAACAGGAGAAAGGTTAAAAGTCTAGTAATATCTTAATATCATTATTATTTCAATCGAAGAAATAAATTTACTGGAAATAAATAAATCTCTTACTCCTATTATTAAACAGGAATAAAAAAAAAAACCAAGTAGATCTTTCATCAAGTGTGCCAAGCGTCGATCACCAGCAAACTTGATCTTGACATTTCCAGCTCTTCTTCTTTTCTTTCAAACAAGTTGAAATCAAATTATTTGGCATGGAAAAAACAAATCAAGGTGCAGAAATTACACGACTATGAATTAACCAGATTTTTCTAAAAAATATAATAAAAATAATTCAAGCTTTCTAGATCATTTGAAAGTAGCTCTTAGCACATCTGGTGTGGAATTTTTCAGCAGCCGAAGCTTCTTGCATGGCCGCACAATAAATAAAGCAGCCGAAGAAGAGAACACGACAATGAATTATGACAGAGACATGGGGGAGGTTAGAGAACACAAGTGAAACCTTAATTAATTCCTTACGATCGACTAGTATTAACCTTGTATTAATAAAAAAATAAAATATTTATTGTACTCTCTTCACCTTCTAGAAATCTACATATGCCTAGCCAACCAATTTAAACTTCAATTTCAACACCTAGCATTTAATGAAGCTTGAGCATAGATTATTATTTATAACTGGCCTCCCAATAAAAAGTCTCTGCACCGGCACTACCCCGATGCTTCCTTCTATCTACCCCATGTCCAGTATCATCTCTGTGATTTGTTAATCTAGGGTTTATCTCAAAACAATATTCAAAGCTTAAATTAACTCCAACTCATAACTCAGATGTTAAAAGCACCTACAATTAGCAAATACAGTGGGTAACGATTGACCGATTTGTTAGAGAATAATATAAATTATATTATGGGATCTCTTTTAAAATATTAAATTTTTAGGTGAAATGGTTCCTTAACATGGTATCATAGTCTTTTTGATTCAATAGTCATGAGTTTGAATCTCAACATCTCATTCTATTTAATAAAAATAAAACACAAGTTAATTTGAGTCTATATAAGTTTCAAGCGCAAAAAACTTTCACTTAAGCAAATATATTAGAGAATAATATAAATCATATTCTAGAATCATACCTAAAAATTTAAATTTTTAGGTGAGATGACTTCTTAACACCTTGAACTTGTAATGGTGACAGAAAAACTAGGGCAAAAAGGCAAGCACAAAATAATATGAGTCTATACAAGTTTCAAGCGCAAGTGATTTTCACTTGAGAGATGATGTTAGAGAATAACGTAAATTATATTTTAAAATATCACCTAAAATTTAAGTTTTTAGATAAAATAACTTCTTAACACACTTAAACTTGTAATGGCGACAGAAAAACTAGGGCAAAAAGGCAAGCAAACTCATGAATGCATGATCCATGTGAAAGATCGATGGGGATTATTGATACATTAACCGCTCATTATGGGATTTCTTTATCAGCCTTAACGTAAACGTTTTGTCGTGATCACAGGGTCCAGAAACGCCTATTAGTGATGATGAAATAATTATGGAGAAACTTCATGACTGAGTAGAACAAGATTGGCTGGTGTAGTATCACTGTTGGGGGCAAATCATGTTATTTATATGGTTTTTAATGCTTAGTTGTATAGGTTGTTAAACCATCTAAATAAATAAAGAGAAATGCAAAAAATAAAAGAGGAGGTTATGGTTTTATAATGCATTACTTCAATAAAATAATTAATTTAATCTAAATACAGAGAATATATATATATATATATATATATATATATATATATATATAAAGTAAAGTAATTATTCTACCATGAATAAATAATAAAACAAAATACCCTTATATTCTTAACAAAATAATTTATTTTCCTTCAGTGCTATTTTGATTGGAAACTATGAACAAAGTTCCTAACATGGTAGGGTTTTTTTTGTGTGCATTCGAAGTACTATGAATCAACTTCTAGTTCAATGGCCAACAGTGACAAATGGCATATTTCAGAGGAAAGCATGGAACCGCCTTTCATATGACATTGCTTGGAGTATTTGGTTAAGCATATCTTTAATAAATATAATTGAATTCGGAATCATGTGTTTTCTTAGTTCTCCACTAACTAACTAATAAAAAAAAAGTATAAACAAAAAATATCTAGTTTGTATAGACTATCATTGTTATTAAAGTTGACCTTCAATTCTTAACCCATTTCTTGCCTAGTATAGATTTAAAATTAAATGTTTTGAGAGTTATCTTAATATGATTTAATCGACTTGGCATGTTCAAACGCAACTTGTGTGCCTGATAAAAAATTTGATGATTAGATTGAAGAAAAAAACGATGAAATTAGCTTAGGTTTAAATTGAAAAATCTTGTATAATTGTCTTAATGTAACGTAGTCAACTTGGCCAATCCAAAATTAATCTAGATAGACAATAAAAAAGATTTAAGAGAAAATTGTAAAGAAAAAAATATAAAAAACAAACAAAAAAAAGGCAGCTTCACTATTGCTTTAAACTAATGAATTAATAGAATATTAATGCACTAAAACTAAGGATCCAAACAAATCAATTTACATAAATGGGTTTGTATATTAGGTTTCCAAGACTCTCATCTCATATCTCTTAATAAGTTTCAATCAAAATTTGTTTTTTAGTTTGAAATTATGTTTACGTGGATTTTAAAAGTGTGTTTGGTTTAAAAAATACTAAATTATTATTTTTTATTTTAAAAAAATATATAGGAAAAAAAACTATTTTCAAGCATTTTGATGTGTTTATGCCGGTTTGCTTCGAGTAACTTGTCTTGACAATCTATCCAAGGGGTTTTTACAAGAGAAATATTAATTTTATTTTGAATAAAATCTACTCACTTAGATAATTTTGGTATAGAAAAGACGGTGACATAGAGAATAAAACATATATATATACTATTAGAATTAGAAGAATCATGAGCACGCAAGGGAGCGACTAGCTACTTTATTTTTTAATGTACTTACTTGTTTGAGTTTATAACTTGTATTTCTAAATAAAAACAAAACTCTAAGTTGACAAGATTTTTTTATGATTTGAATCTTAAAAATGATCATTCATTCGTAAATTATGTTCAAAAATATATTCATAATATAAAAAATAATCATAAATACTATCAAAATTTAAATACATGAAAAAGGAGATAACATCTTTGCTTTTCTTTGTATAACTTGTATCTTCTAATTTACATAAGTTGACGAGCTTTTTCTTGTGATTTGATTCTTAAAAGTGGTCATTCATTCATAAATCATGTCAAAAAAACATATTCCTAATATAAAAAATAATCACAAACACTATCAAATCTTAAATTAATTTCTAAACATAATTATACTTTAAATTGACCCCCAATTAAATTAAATTGACATATAAAAAATATAATTATGTCTTTTGGCTTAATTTTTATGCAGATGTATCCAATAATCATTTATTTTAGCCTTGAACCTGTATTTTTGTTTTTGGGCATATTAGAGATATGACCGGGCTCGCAAATTCGTCCAAAATTTTCAAGTTGATTTTTCACCACGTCAACCCCTTTTATTTTATTTTTTGTTATTTTAATTTTATTTCGAGTAGATTTTGAAAATAACCCATAAATGAGTTATGACAACAAACACTATCAAAGCTTAAGGAGATGGATGTGACAATCAACTAATTAAAATCACAAAGTCAATTAATTATAATTAGAGGCCAGATGGCAATAATTTATTTGTTATCGTAACTATATTGCTGCTAGCCAGCTTAGTAGTTAGCTTAAAAGTTGAAATTTGTGCAAACCATGATATACATTAACTTTTAAAGTCAAGAGATTATTTCAAAGATAATACCGATCTACTCAGATTTGATTTTTCAAAGCAAAATTCAATATTTCAAGGAAGAAAGAATATGAATAGCTAAATTATTTCCTTTAATTATCTTTTACATTCCCAGTATAATCTAAAGTTGAGTATTTTACGAAGAATTAAATATGAATAGTTATTTCGAGGATCCATTTTTCTTAAAATAAATAAATAAATATAGTGTAATATAAAGTTACGTATTTAATTTTTCAAGACTTGTCAACAAGATGACAATCACTCTATTTATTATACAGGTTCTTCTGGTTTATATGATTTTCTTTTTTTCTTTTAAATCCCCAACATGGGCGGTGTTTATGAGAAATTATTTTTTTCTTTTTCCACAATAGAGACTAAGGACTTGGCTATAATTAATCAAGTGAGAAGATATAAGGAAGCGACTAAGGAACCCTAATTTTGTGGCTGCCAATCCGAGGCATGGCTAAACCTACGCATGCATGTTCAAAAGTTTATTACGTCCTTCCAATGTTCTTGCTTGCACGCCTCCTCAACCATCTCTTCTTCTTCAACTTCTATAACCTTGTGGAAGAAATAAAAAAGTCTTAAGCAGACTTTACCTGTATTGAAAGCGACGTTAATTAGTCAAACAAGCATATCACAAATAGCCGTTTTTACAGTTGAGACTAACTAAGAGAAGACGAGAAAGAACTTAATTGGTGATATATAATTCCAATTATTGAATATCCAGATTAATTTTATATTAGTGATAACTGGATTACGATCGAGTGTGTTATTGATTTAGAAATTGTAATTGTAAAAGCTTGGGATAGACAAGATTTTATTCGTTCACTAGAGCTCACAAACTATGTTTTTAGAGATGGAATTTTCTCGTATAAAAAGAAAATTAGAAATTGTAATGCTAGCATGTCCTTTAGGTTTATTGAAAAGTAAAAGGATAAGGTTATACGCTATATGAAAGCTGCCATGGATGAGTAACAAGCATCCTGTTGTGATTGGTACTTCGGCAATTTGCAGATTCTGCTGCGTGGATGCTACACAATATCGAAGCAAGGAAAAACATAGACTCCATGCATGAAGCAAGCTTGTGATCACCAATGGAAGACCTAATTAATATGATAAAATTCAAAACATCATAAGTTTAATCCCACCATTCCCACTTTCTCTTTTAATTAAAATTAAATTTTGATCATTATAAGAAGAGGAATGAAGAGTTTACCCTCCAAATGTATTAAATTCAAGTCGTAAGTTGATGTTTCTAATTGTCATATCGTTGTAGAATGTTGAGTTTGTGTATATTGACCTAATAGCACACCATAAAATAAGGGAAACACCCCGTCATCCACGTGATGTTACATCAAGGAAAATAATAATATAGGAGGTGTTTCAATGCTTAGAGTTTGAGATTAAAGAGTTTACTTTATATGTGGTTTTAGGTTTAAATTTTATGGTTGCTAATATGATATCTAATAGAGGTTTACATCATCATAATTATTTTCAGGGTCTATAGGATTATTCAAGGTGCACAAAAACTGGTCCGGATACTCACGTTAATAAAAAAATTAAAAAGAAAAATGAACCTTATGTATTTTCACCGTGATTTTTGCAAAATTATTTTTTTCAAATTAATTTGTTTTAGTTTTTGGATTGTTTTGATGTGATTATTTCAAAAAAAAAAACAATTAGAAAGCTAAAACCATTATTATTATTATTATTAGAAAATAGCACGTGGTAAATTAAATAAATTTTCAAGTATATTGATGTATAAAGTAAGGTTAAATAAAAATTAAAGATCTTATTTAATAAAAACATGAGTTGAGATAAGAAAAACCTCTTCATGGTCCCAACTACTTTATTTTCATCTTCTCCTTTTTCTTTTCATTTTTCTTTTCCTTTTCCTTCACTACTTTTTAATTGTTCTTTTATCTTCTTCTTTTTTATTGCAGGTGTTAATTTATTTTAAAAAAAAATCTCTTTTAATATCGATTTAATTATATTACATCCTTTCTAAGTTTTATGAATGTATTTAGGTTTCTGTCTAAATATATCTTAAAACATAGGTCAAATATATTACCAAAGGTAGAAAAACTCAAGTTAAAAGTTTATTTACCCTAGTAGCATTGCGTTGCGTGATGTTTTTCAAAAATATTTTTTAATTACAGTTAGTATAATAATAAATATGAGAGTTTACTCTAAGATTTGATTTTTTTATGTTTTAAATTTCATTTGAAATTTAAACAAATATTCTTAAAAATATTTTAAACACTAAAATATATTTAACCTTATATAATGAATTCAACTCACATGATCTCAAATAGTTTATCAATAAATATTTAATTTCCTTCAATATTTCACTGAATTTATTACTCCTTAAATCTTAATATCTTAATCATTTATTTATTTATTTATTTATTTATTTATTAGTATTAGTTAATCTAAAAACAAATGCTGTAATTAGAGACGGAATAACATTCACTTTGTAACCCTAATTCATCTAAATAAAGAATACGGACTTAGCACAGGATATTTTTATTAGCACACTAATGCTAATAAAAATATCTAGATTCCTATTTATAAATAAATAATTACTAAAGAAACTAGAAGGCATCGGCCATTTACTGCTCATCACTGTTCACGTACACTCATGTATACTGTGGACAGGATGTTTTATCAGCTGCTTCGATGTTCATTCAACCGTAATTGTAAATGACACTTGCAATGCAAAGAAAAAGTTTCACACTGCCTGCGTCAATTGCTTAAAATTAAAAGAAAACCAAGGGTTCACGCTGCTTGCGTGGATTATCATTCAAAAAGAACAGATTATGAAGCTGCGTGGCAGAGCAGTGCGTCGTGTTTTTAAAATTTCTAAATTAAAAAAAAAGACCACCATGGACAGTCGAAGACAAGAAAGCCCTGCAGAATACTTGATATCTAGGTTCCCATTTGATGTTTTCGTCAAAAGTGCAAGTCTTTTATATGTACTTTTAATTTTAAATAATTAATTGTATTATCAAATGATAAGATAATCAATTTTTATTAAGACTTCCATACACTACCTGCTGTGAGATCAAGATTTTTTCAAACTTGAAAAAAGTTTAGATTTTAAAAAAAAATAATGGTATTGTTATTAACTTAAAAAAAAGTCATTTTAAGTTTTTTTTGTTAAAATAATTTTTTTATAAGTATATAGTTTATTTATCTTAACAAATGTAAAGTTTTTTAACTGAAGTAATTTTTTATATTAAAAGAAAAACATTTTATAATTTTCTAAACAAATTAATACATAATATCAAAATAATATCATAATATTTTATGTGTGATTAAAAACTTTAAATTTTTTATATACACTAAAATAAGAGACTAAAACTATAAAAGACTGAACTAATAAATCATGCAATTAAAAAATAATAATGATAGAAAAATATTATTATAATCCACGATAAACATGAATGTAGAGAGCACACATAGTAATTGATTTTCCTTATAAAATAAAACCATCACCTCATTTTATTTTATTTATTACAAAATAAGCTAAAGGAGATCGTTCAAACACTGTATAATCACTGTACACATACACTCATGCGCACCGTTCATTGGCCATTTGTCTCGGTGCATCGCGGGTACACCTCCACCTTTTTTTCTTTTTTTTTTTTCAACAGTTTATTAACGAAAAAACCCCTCGAAAAAGACAAAAAACGCCGCCGGTTTCAGGGGCTCGACGGTAAATGACCATTTCCGTTCCGGTCCGGCTCGGTTCGGCTGGCCGATTTTTTAATTTTTTAATATTTCATTGAACAGTGCATTAACGATTTTGTCCCTCGAAAAGGACAAAAAAACATGTCTGTGGGGGAGGGGCTTCAAGGTAATTAGCCAAAAAAAATTATTTTTTTTTGTCTGACAACTGTTGGCGCGTCTCCGGACGCACCGTTCATTTCAATGCCCACATTTTTTTCGAATGGCGCGTGCGGCTTCATACGGCGTCGAAAAATACCCCATCGGCGTCTAGAATGATTTTCAAGCATGTTCTCTTCCCCCTGGTGCGGCGCGTGTGACACTATGATGTCCGGAGACGTGTCAATGGACGTTTGAATTTTCCCCCGTTTCTCTCTCCTGCCTGCGCCAGATGACGTCAGCTAAGCTGTTTTTTTTTCAAAGTTCATTTCGGTCCCTGAACGTTTTAATTTGTTTTTCTTGCCCTTAATGCTATTATATAGGTTTTGATTTGTTTCAATTTCATCCTTCAATTTAAATTGATTATATATTGGACTTTCAATTCGGTCCTCATGCTTTTAATTTTCCGGTTTGGGCTGGAATTCTTAATATTTTCGGTACCAAAGTTTGATTTCTTTCAATTTTATCCTTCTATGCAAGTTAATTATGGATTTCAGTTTCATTTCGGTCCCAAATCTTTTAATTCCAGGTTTTGTTTTAAATTATTTAATTTCAATTTTTTGATTTACTTCAATTTTATCCTTTAAATTAAATATATTATTTAAAACATGTCAAATTAATTATATATTTGTATATTTATGTCAAATTAAAATATGCGAGACTAATTATATGTTTTAATATTTATTGAATATTATCGCCTAAAAATATATAGAGAGAGAAAAAAATGACCTAGGATTTAAAAAAAAAATTAATATCAATATTCTTAAATTTATTTAATATAATAATATGATTAATAAATCTTATATAAAAATTTTTTGGATTTGAATTTAAATTTGATACTCTTTTGTTTAAGTTTATTTCTTAAAAAAAAATTATAATATTTTTATTTTTAATATTTAAAATCTAATATTACTGTGAAAAACAAACAACTCAATTTTTTTTTTTACAAATTTACTTAGGTTATCTACAATTAAAAAATATGCGATACTTCCCATTTCGATTACATTGTTCCTTTTATACGGCAAATAAGTCATTATAGCACGCAAAGAATTTAAGTTTATTTCTTCAAAAAATTACAATATTTTGATTTTTAATGTGTCACATGTAATATTACTGAGGAAAAAAAACAACTAAATTTTTTTTGACAAATTTACCTAGGTTATCTACAATTAAAAAATATACGAAACACTTTTCATTTCGATTACACTATTCTTTTTAGGCGGGGAAAAATTATTTTGTTACATATTTTATCTATTGTAATGTTACTAATTAAATATTTAAACAACTAATTACAGCATGTAAAATATCAATTAGTTTTCTACATAGAAAAAACCCTAACGCAATGCGCGGGCAAGCATAGTAATTATACCAGGCAAAAAACTCATTTCTAACATATTTTATTTATTGCAATTTTCGTAATTGAACATTAAAATAACTAATTATGCACGCAAAAAATATAAGTTTATTTGTGGAAAAAATTTTTCTTTATAATGTGTCAGATCAAATATTACTGAGAAAAAAAACAACTCGGAAAAAAAAATTACCTACGTTATCTGCAAGTACAAAATATACAAACCACTTTCCATTTCGATTAAAAAAAATTACCTATGTTATCTGCAAGTACAAAATATACAAACCACTTTCCATTTCAATTAAAAAAAATTACCTATGTTATCTGCAAGTACAAAATATATGAACCACTTTCCATTTTGATTATACAGATTTTATCAATTATAATTATACAAATTAAATAAAAACAATTAATTTTCTATATAGATAAAAAAAACTTATCGCATCGCGCGGGCATATCGCTCGTACCCTTCTAGATGGAAGAATTTTCTTAATAAATCCGAGTAGTCTTCTTTTTCCTTTCATCACAAATTCTAGAAGAAAGAACACGTGGAAAATAGAATGAGCGTTTGTCAACCTGAAACGCGGCAAAATTCTACTGGTTAAGAGATGGAACGACGACGTTGTGACCACAGATCCCAAGTGCTTGAGTCCAACTTCCATGTCATAGTCCGGAACCTTCTACTAGCTTCTGGACGGCCCATTTTATTGAAAAATTATTTAATGTATTTTTAAATAATAAATAAAAAAACTAAAAATCATTGTTGCCTGCTAGCTCAAATATTTTTTCTAAAATATTACAAAACATTTAGGTTTCAACAAATGTCCTTATGAATTTTCAACCAATATTTTTCTTTTTATTTAGTCTCCTTTTTATTTCTAGAAGTTTTTTTTCACTCACATTCCATCCCAAATTTCCATGTATTCTTTTTTTCACATTAGTTCTCTTTTTTTTTTAATTTTTCTCCTTCTTAAAATAACCCGGGTTACCTTGTTTTTTATCACTCAAATTATATGTTTATTGCGCTATATTAGGTTGACTCAAGTTAGGTTTTTTTTTTATATTTTTTAACCTGATATTTTTATTTTTATATATTTTTTTTCCATATTATCATTATTATTATTATTTGAAATTCTTGTCCATTTATTATCATGTTTGTTTTTTCTTAATAGCCTAAATAAATAACAAAAATCAACTTGTTAGACTTGGTGGAAGCTATAACTAGAGTCATTGATTTTTTTTTCTTTAAAAAATGCTTGCGAATTTAATAAAAATGAGAGAAAAAATACAGGCCCGAAACATATCATAATTATATGTTTAGTTCATTAAAATTGAAGGGGAAAAAGTATATCCGACGTCGAATTGATTAATTATCATTTTCGTGTTACAAAACTTTTATTGAGATTTTGACTGACGAATTTAAAAATAAAAATAAAAAACTAACAAACATGTTAATAAATCCTCAGGTCAATTAGCAATCAGCAAAGAGGTGAATATAAAATTGATAATGAAATGGAAGAAAGGGACAAGCATGTTTTGACTGATCAATATTTATTTATTAATTAATTTATCATATTTGGATTTTATTATATATATATATATATATATATATATATATATATATGAAAAGTAATATTTTGTAATTAATTATTTTTGAAAGATCTGTGTTACGTTACTAAATCTCTACTCCACGGTTGACTGATTAAAAAAATACCAATTAAATCACTAATTGCCTATGAATTAGGGGAGAGGGAAAAAAAAACGTTTCAAGATCTCGTTAACTTTGATCAACTTGAGAAACTTCGAGGTCAAGCACACATGCAATTAATTTAATAATTAATAATTTACAGCTGGCTTCTTGCTCACTTCTCAAGTGGATATATATGACAGCTCACTGTCAACTGGACATTTTTAATGATCCTTTCGTGGTCGGAAAAACAACTTTAATTTTTACTATGGATTAATTAGGAATTAAGAAAAATAAGAGGATTAGTTTTATTTTATTTTCAAATTGCAGAAGAAACATCGAATTAAAAGGTGCCGCACGGTCCGTTTATTAGTGAATAATTGACTGAATAAAAAAAATAACCTATGATATATAAATTATCTTCCTTATTCTGAGAGTAATCTCTCTATAGTTCTGATATGCACGCATAAAAAAAAGAAAAAAAGAAAAATCATAATACCAATAGACTCGTAAGAAACTATGGAAGCAATGCATGATACATGCATTTATGATCATATATGAATTTAGTCTAAGATTTAGGAGCTGCTATGGAATTTATATATCAGATGAATTAATTATTATATTTCATTTGGAATTTACGTATGAATTTATCTAAGATTTGTTCTCTTTCTTAATTTCAATCATTAATTTTGAATTCGACGATTTAGATTAGTTTAGAGGGAAAAAATACTTTATAAGTTTATTATACATTAAATCATATTCATCTATAGATTTAATAAACGTGATGAAATATGATATAAAAGAACATGAGAGGATCTTGATCTATAAAGGAACGAGACGAAAGGGAGAAAAAAATAATTCTTATAACTTTGTTAATAATGATATGGATAACTCGTTTAAGACTCAGTTAGCTAGATAATTATTAATTTAATTTGAATCCAAGGAGCAATGATGAGGGGGCAATTTTGTGTATTACTACTTATCTAAAAAAACAACTAGTTAGGTCAAATAGCATGACCATTGAAAACAAAAATTGTTTGTTTGTCAGAAAACTAAATTAATTAACTTGCATTGCTCTGTTAGCAGAAATATTAAGTATTATTAATGTGTTTTCTGATAAAACAAATATAATCATGAATTATTCAAAATATAATGGTCATTTGATTTATTTATTTTTAAATATTGATATGGAGATATACAACTTGTTTCCAAGGAGCTTGGCGTGATGACAAAGGGGTTCCCAAGGGCAGGTCGTGATGACAAAGGGCTTGAGATATGTACAAGAGGTCTTGAGTTCGAGTTAGGACGTGCACTCTTGTAAGAATCTGAAACAATTACGATTTTATTCGCTCATCTAGGCCTATAAAGTGTGTTTTTCAAGGGGTGAAGTTTCCTTGAATCCAAAAAAAAAAGTGATAACAAAGGGTTGACGATCAACACAGCAAGTCTCGAGTTCGAGTCAGGACGTGCACACCTTGTAAGAGCCTGGGACAGACGGGGTTTTACTCGCTTACCTGAGCTTACAAAGTACGCTTTTCGGGGATGGGGTTTCATCGCATCCAAAAAAAAAGATATAGCGATAAATTGAATGACATTTATTTTTTAAATTTTTAAACGATGATATATTAAATCTACTCATATTAATTTATTTGCAACTCGAGTTATGAGACCGTGAAACCGTATAGAATATCAGTCAAGGTAAATTACGAAGGATAATTCTTCATCAACTTAATATCGAGGGAAAATTTAAAAAGAAAAACTACATTAAACAACTCAAATTAACTTGTTAAACCTACGATTCAGATCATAAAATCAAGATAGTAGAGATAAAAAAAAATATATAAAACACAGTTTTCAATCAAAATCAAGAAAGAAAGTTGTCCACCAAGGAAGGGAGATAAAGCAGAATGGCCCAGAAAAGAAATAAAGAAAGAAAGATGATCAGGTTTGAATTTGCAAGAGCAATACATGGCCTGATACTGAAAGAAATTCTAGATGAAGAGCAATACTGTTCCATCTAGACGACGAGTCAACGATTCAATAGTTCTAGATTTGAAGAAAACATGAAAAGCCACTGCTTTGTGGTGCAGATGAAGGCTCGATGCGGTCCTTGCCAGGTCTAATCAGCCCTAATTTTCAAACCATGCGCTGACAAATCTGCTTGGCTGGTCAAACCAACCAGCACTTTCAGGGAGCAAATCTCAGCCAAGAATTAGTATCATAAACGACTAGTATTAGCCTTGTATTAATTAAATAATAATATTTATTGTACTCTCTTTTCCACCGCCCAATCCAACGAGTCAGCCTATTGATTCATTAACTTGGAAAATCTAGTACTTTAGGCAGGATTAGCAAAACAAAATCCAAATTGGCATTGATAGCGAGTAATGATTGAGCATTTGAAACTAACCAATCATGGTTTCATCAACTTGACATGAATAACTGTTTGGAAGTTTAGTTGAGATTGTTTTTAAAAGTGTTTTTCATTTAAAAATGTATTAAAATAATTTTTATTTTATTTTTTAAAAATTATTTTTCATATCAACACATCAAAATGATTTAAAAACACTAAAAATTTTTAATTTAATGTAAAAAATAAAAATAAATTTTTTTCAATTTTTACAAAAATATTTTCCAAACGGACTCTCAAACACCCTCTAAATATGCATGAACCATGTGAAAGATCAACAAGGGATGGTGCATATTAACTAACTAATATGGGATACGTAACCCTTCTGTCGTGATCACAGGTTCCAAAAACGCCTACTAGTGTGATGAAATGATTTTGCAAAAACTTCATAATTGAGAGGAGACTGGTTTTTAGTAGTGGCATGGTAAGGGAAAAACTTCAATTTCCCGACTGTTTTTTTCTTTTTGGAAGCAAAAACACAAAGCCTTGAGAATGTGCAGTGCATTTTTGCTAACAAGTTTTCCATTTTTCTTCGCAAAAACACAAACCCTGAACTTATTAACAAATATAATTAATCTTAGTTAATTTATTTAATCCACATTCTATGAAGTTTGCTTCACTCTGCTTCACTCATGTATTTATGGAAGGAAATAGTATAGCTGACCATTTAGCCAAGGGCAGTTTGGAGAGAACCAAACCATTTCTTTCTATGTTGTAATTGTTGTAATAGTTTAACATAGACCAATATTGCAATAAAACTAATTATCCAAAGGAATTAATTAAATTATATAAATGGCCTTGTATAGCGGGTGACAATATACAAAACAAAAAAAATCTAGCTTTTATGATTCAAACGATTAGCATTATATGAAGTGCTCATGGAAAATCCACTATGGCTGATCACTCATGGGAAATCTAATATGGTCAAGATCGGTTACATCAATAACTCAACCATTTTTTATATGAAATGCTTCGACTTTATTAGTGGTGTAAATGCTCTTACAAGTGAGCAGACATAAGGTCACTCGCACTCCTACAACTCTCTTATCAGGTGCAAATACTCAACAATAGTGTCATAACTATATAACTTCATATTTTCACTCTTTCTTCTACACAGAAACCTTGATTAATGGAGTCTACCACTATTCTTTATATGAAATGTTATATATTCTCCATTACATAACTCTCACCAACATTAGAAATGAATAAAAAAAAACTATATTAAGGTGAGAAAGTCAACATAATCAAATAATGATATTTTTATTTTCACACATTATCTCTCCAATATAATCAATCTTTCACTATAGCATCTAAAAAGAGCATTAAGGGAAACATTCATGATTGCCTAACATTTATCAAGCCCCTAACTATCCCTTTGACTTAGACATTAAAGGCGAACTTGACAATATATATTCTCATTCTCGATCATGCAATACCATGTCATTCTAGATCATAAAAACCACTTACAAGACCATGTTATTTCACTCACACCACACCCCTCCTAATGTTTTTATAAAATAACAATGCTATGTTCATTTTTTTTATGTTAATCTAATCGAATTTAAATATGATCTCGGCAAGTAAAAAAATTACTAAAAATATAATGATTTTTTTGTCCAATTTCAACTATTAACATGATTGAATCATATCCTTAAGTTTGTCGGATCAATCCACTAATAAGATATACACAACTATAATTACAATGTGTTCATTTAAATTTGTACTTTTATATGACTGAAACAAAAGACGGAGGAGCCAAAAATGAACGGGAGACATTTCTTGTCCTAATGTAGAGAAGTGTACGCTATTTGTGATGGAATAGTTTGTATCTTACGATGAAAGCAAAACAGTCACATCAGAATCCAACCCATTTCTTGTCCTAATTATTTTGTATTTATTTATTGCTTTTTTCGATAAATTTGTTGTATTTGTAGTAGTCATTTTAATATGTTGTATTTGTGGTGATCTAATTATAAAATATTAATTATATTTCATTCAAACTAAAAACTATCATTTATAATAATAATAAAATATATATATATTGTTAGCTAAAATTATGTATATTATAGTTATAATAAAAATTAAATTTACGACGCTAACTAAATATAAAAACACATATATAAAAAGAATAATCTCTTACACTGTTAAAAATTAATTGTGTAGAAAATAAAAATTATGGATAACCTCTTAAATGCATTTTCCAAATTTAGTACCAGATTGAAAACGTGGAAAACTGTTTTTCATTTTTTAAATAGAAAATATTTTCTAACTCCATTTCTCATAAAATTGAAATATTATTATGTTTCTGAATAACCCTTAATTTGAAAGGGCTGCCAGGTGGAAAGTGAAGTCTGACGTGGAGGAGTTTGTTTTTAATTCTGTTATTTCAATTCTGTTTTGTTATTCCATTTGCTTTTTCAGTTGTATTTTCGGTTTCAAGTTTGTTTAGCATGCACTGCGTGCATTTGTTTGTTTTAGTACTGGTACAATGAATTGGCTATATATGTCAGTTCCTTTATTCAATATATGCAAGCTTCATGATCAACGATCTCTACCCCTGTTATTCATTCTTTCTCTTTAGCATTCTGTCAAACACTTAGTCCTCAAATTAAGCAACCTCACAAGTGGTATCAGAGCCTCAAATTAAACAAATGGCAGAGTCCAACTTCGCACAACCTTGCATACCAAAATTTGATGGAGATTATGAGCATTGGAGTATGCTCATGAACAACTTTCTGAGATCAAAGGAGTATTGGAGTGTGGTTGAATCTGGGTTCACGGAGCCAGCTGCAGGAGAGGTGTTATCAGCAACAGAGAAGAAAGTTTTGGAGGAATTGAAACTAAAAGACTTGAAGATCAAGAATTATTTGTTTCAATCAATAGACAAAACGATTCTGAAGACAATCACGCAGAAGGATACAGCCAAGCAACTGTGGGACTCCATGAAGACTAAATACCAAGGAAATGCAAGAGTTCAGCGTGCACAACTCCAGATTCTTCGAAGGAATTTTGAGGTACTAGAAATGAAGTTTGGGGAATTGGTGACAGATTACATTGCAAGGGTGCTGCTAGTATCAAACAACATGAGAAATCTGGGAGAAGACATGCCAGACATGAAGATTGTGGAGAAAATACTAAGAACCCTTACTGAAAACTTCAACTACATAGTATGCTCAATCGAAGAATCCAAGGACATCAACACACTCACTGTGGATGAACTGCAAAGCTCCTTGACTGTCCACGAGCAAAAATTTCGAAGGCACAGAGAAGATGATCAAGCTCTCAGAATATACGATGAAAGGTATGGAAGAAGAGGCAGGGGGAGAGGCAACTTTAGAGGAAGAGGGAATGGAAGAACATCCCAAATATTCAACAGAGCCACAGTTGAATGTTTTCGATGCCATAAGCTTGGACATTTCCAATATGAGTGTCCAAGCTCAAGCAAAGAAGTTAACTATGCAGAAATGGAGAATGAAGGTGAACTACTGCTGATGGCACATGTGGAGATACACAAGGGAAGACGCAGTGACCCTTGGTTCTTAGATTCTGGCTGCTCCAACCATATGTGTGGAGATCAAGGTATGTTTACACACCTTGATAAGAACTTTGAACACTCTGTGAAGTTGGGGAATGATAATAGGATGCGTGTGGTAGGAAAAGGGACTGTGAAATTGTTGATTAGTGGTCTGTGTTTTGTGATAAAGGAGGTTTACTTTGTGCCTGAATTAAGTAATAATCTCTTGAGTCTCGGTCAACTTCAAGAGAATGGTCTTGCTATACTAATTCACAAAGGAATGTGCAAGATATATCATCCAGTGAGGGGGCTGATTATTGAGACAAGGATGAGTGCAAACAGGATGTTTGTGCTGCAGACTCAAGCTCAAGAGGATACTGGTGATTACGTGTGCAACCTTACAGCCTCGCAGGAATTGGCTCAATTATGGCACAGACGTTATGGCCATTTAAGTCATAAGGGTCTGCAGACTTTGGTGCACAATAATATGGTGCATGGTCTTCCCCAACTGCAAGCATCAAACGCAACCTGCACAGATTGTATCTCTGGGAAGCATCACAGGGATGCAATCCCAAAGGAGGCCACATGGAGAGCAGCTCAACCACTAGAGCTTGTACACGCAGACATTTGTGGACCCATCTCTCCCACTTCTAACAGTGGGAAAAGGTATGTTTTATGCTTTATTGATGACTTCACACGTAAAGCATGGGCATATTTATTAACTGAGAAGAAAGAAGCATTCATGTATTTCAAGCAATTCCAGAAATTGGTTGAAAAGGAGAAGGGGTTGGTTGTGAAATGTCTTAGAACAGATAGGGGAGGAGAGTTCACCTCTCATGAATTCAATGAGTATTGCAGCAACATTGGAATGAGGAGACAATTAACGGCAGCATATACACCCCAACAGAATGGGGTAGCCGAACGAAAGAACCGAACCGTAATGAACATGGTTCGCTGCATGTTGTCCAATAAAAGAGTCCCAAAGGTGTTTTGGGCAGAGGCGGTGAACTGGACATTTCATGTCCTCAATAGGTGTCCAACAGCTGCAATTGAAGGGATTACACCGCAAGAGGCTTGGAGTGGGATGAAGCCTTCGGTGGAACATTTTCGGATATTTGGCTGCCTTGCACATGCTCATATTCCGTGTGCAAGGAGAGGGAAGCTGGACAGCAGAAGCACTCCTTGTGTTCTTTTGGGTGTGAGCAAAGAGACAAAGGGATACAGATTGTATGATCCCAAAACAAAGAAAATTACAGTCAGTAGAGACGTAATCTTTGAGGAAGAGAAAGAGTGGGATTGGGGCATAAACTACCAAGAACAAATCCTAGCTGATCTAGAATGGGGAGATGATGGAATCAATGAAGAAGAAGACAGTGATGGAGGTGAAGGAGTGACGGTGAGTGGGGGTACAAATGAAGAAAGAATAATTGGCAGGAGTGAAAATAATTCTGCAGGGGCAGAATTTGGGGTGAATTTGGGTGAAAGAAGGGAAACTGGAACAAATTCCAGTATGAATGAAGGGAGAGTTGTGACTGATGTGGACATTGAAGGAAGGACAAGCAGCAGTGGACATACAAATGTCAACACTGAGGAGTGTGAAGCTGAAGTTACTCAGCAGAGTGGAAATGAGCTGATCAACTCAGAAGCCATTGGAAGAAGGACAGGACGCACCCCTGCCTGGATGAATGACTATGTGGATGGGGATGAATTAAGTGAAGATGAAGTTTACATGGCTCAAGCAGTGGCAGCAGAAGATCCATTCACGTTTGAAGAAGCAGAAAAGGAGGTGAAATGGAAACAAGCCATGGACAAAGAGATTGATGCAATTGAGAAGAACAAGACATGGACCTTGACTGAATTACCTGTTGAAGCAAAGAAGATTGGCGTCAAGTGGCTGTACAAGAAAAAATTCAATGAACATGGAGAAATTGACAAACACAAGGCTCGGTTGGTAGCGAAGGGGTATACGCAAGAATACGGTATAGACTACACCGAAGTGTTTGCACCAGTAGCACGTCTGGACACTGTGAGGATGATCATAGCATATGCTGCACATAAGGGCTGGAAAATTGTGCAACTGGATGTAAAGTCAGCCTTCTTACATGGTGAATTGTGTGAGAACGTGTATGTAGAGCAACCGAAGGGCTATGTGAAGAGAGGGAAGGAGCACATGGTCTACAAACTACACAAGGCGTTGTATGGATTAAAACAAGCCCCGAGGGCTTGGTTTAATCGGATTGAAACTCATTTTCTAAGTACTGGGTTCAAGAAGTGTGAAAGTGAACAAACCTTGTTCACCAAGAGAGGCATTGCTGGTAAGATAATCATAGTTGGCATCTATGTTGATGATTTAATTCTTACAGGTAATGATGATGATATGCTACTTGAATTCAAGAAGTCAATGCTGCTGGAATTCGATATGACAGATTTAGGAAAAATGCATTTTTTCCTTGGGATAGAAGTGATGCAGAAAGAAGATGGGATTTTCATTTGCCAACGCAGGTATGCCTTGGAAATTCTGCAGAGGTTCGGCATGATGGGAAGCAATGAAGTGAGCAGTCCAGTGGTGCCAGGGAACAAAATCAGTAAGGATAGGGATGGAATTCTTGTGGATGATACAATGTTTAAGCAACTAGTTGGGAGTCTCATATACCTCACAGCTACAAGGCCAGATATTATGTTCGCAACAAATCTCGTCAGTAGATATATGGCAAAACCCACAGAATTACATCTTCAAGCTGCGAAAAGAATTCTGCGATATTTGCAAGGAACTATAAACTATGGTATTCACTACAAACGGGGTGACAATGATGGTTTATTGGCTTTCACTGACAGTGATTATGCCGGTGACATAGAAGACCGGAAAAGCACTAGTGGATATGTATTCTTGCTGAGTTCGGGTGCAATATCGTGGGGATCAAAGAAGCAACCAATTGTTACTTTGTCAACCACGGAAGCTGAATTCGTGGCTGCAACAGTGTGTGCTTGTCAAGCAATTTGGATAAAACGAGTATTGGAGGAGCTGGGACACAGTGAAGACAAATGCATAAGTATCAAGTGTGATAACAGCTCAACCATAAAACTATCCAAAAATCCTGTAATGCACGGCCGAAGTAAGCACATCGATGTAAGGTATCACTTCTTGAGAAACCTTACAAAGGCAGGAGCTATTGAATTAGTCCAGTGCAGGAGTGAGGATCAATCAGCTGACATTATGACCAAGCCATTAAAGGTTGATGTTTTTCATAAGCTTCGCAGAGCCTTAGGAGTTTGTGATGCTGCTGAGTTAAACTAGTTGATTTCAGGATCAATTAGTTTAAGGGAGAGATTGAAAGGGCTGCCAGGTGGAAAGTGAAGTCTGACGTGGAGGAGTTTGTTTTTAATTCTGTTATTTCAATTCTGTTTTGTTATTCCATTTGCTTTTTCAGTTGTATTTTCGGTTTCAAGTTTGTTTAGCATGCACTGCGTGCATTTGTTTGTTTTAGTACTGGTACAATGAATTGGCTATATATGTCAGTTCCTTTATTCAATATATGCAAGCTTCATGATCAACGATCTCTACCCCTGTTATTCATTCTTTCTCTTTAGCATTCTGTCAAACACTTAGTCCTCAAATTAAGCAACCTCACATAATTTACATAAACTTACCTCGCTATATTTAAAAATTGTATAAATTAAGTTTTATTATTCTTGTACGTTCATAAATTTTGTTTGATTTTTTTTTTATTTTCAAATCTATAGAGTTCCTAGAATAAAAAAAGAAAAAAACTTTATAGCAAAACTTTTTGTACTAAATTTTCATAAGAAGTTTAGATCATAATTTGAATTCTTAAATATTACTTTTGAGGTGTGTTCCACTGATCATCACCCACGATTTTCATTTTCATTTTCATTTTATACACTCACAAAAGGTAGATATCATGAAGACATGATGGAGGATAACGATAAGGGATACACGACGAAACTAAATTAGACGTTAGAAGTCAATAATGTATAATTAATGGCCGGCGCCACGCAATAATTACTTTGCTACATACATACAAGCAATTACCTTAGAGGTAGTGTTTGACAATTGACACTGCTTATCAAAATATATTTGAAAAAAATTGAATATTTTTTATTTTTTATTTTTTATTAAAAAAATTAGTATTTTGAAATCATTTTTATGTGCTGATATCAAAAATATTTTTTGAAAAATAATAAAAATAATATTTTGATGTATTTTTAAATAAAAAAAACACGTTTAAAATCAATGTCACTACTAAACAGGCACTAAGATATACATGAAATACTAAAGTCAAGAGATTATTCCAAGGATAATATCGATCTACTCAGATTTGATTTTTCAAAGTAAAATGAAATATTTATAGAATTAATTAGTGATCGTTAATCTTCAATCACGTATATGTGGCTGTGACAACCATGCACGTGGCAGTGTCTATACATACAGATGCAAGCTCAAAAGTTTACGTGTCTGCTGATAATTGCAGGTTTTGAACATCAAATTGATTCAATTATAAAGCAAATATTGATGGTTTGTTGAGTTTTTTTCCTTGATCCTCTTTCAACCTTCAGTTTTATATAAAAATTATGGACAATAGTCTCTAACTATCCATTTTCTGAATTATTTCCTTATCTCAGGTCTCATATAAGAATTGCCGAAAGTTCTGTTTGACATTATATTTTAAAAATATTTTATAAAAATATTTATCTATTTTAAATTTAAAAAATATATTTTTAAATTATTTTTATGTGTTAATATCAAAAGTAATTTTTTTTTTAAATTACTCGATTTATTGTTTCATCTAGAAGGTGATATTTCATAAAGTTGCGTATAATAAATTATTTTCAATCCTTTTAATTTACCTCCATTTTATCATCTTAAGTTTTTGTTCAGGTTTAGAAAGTAGTCTCGCCACCCCAATAAGTGTGTGTGTGTATATATATATATATGTATATTAACCCAATAAGTATCTAGATTCCTATTTATAAATAAAATAATCCCCTTCTAGATGGAAGAATTTTCTTGATAAATACGAGCAGTCTACTGCTCTTTTTTTATTTACATTTGAAATTCTAGAAGAGAGAACACGTGGAAATAACAATACGAGCATTGATCATTGATCTGTGTTGACGACCTGAAACGCGGCAGAATTCTACTGGAAAAGATATGGCGACGACAACGTTTTGACCACAGACCCCAAGTGGTTCGTAGTCCGGTACCCTCTACTAGCTTCTGGACGGAAAAATAATACCTTGTAATGTCGCTTGGATACTTTGATACAAGATGCCTGACAGATCTTCTGTTTCTTCTTTTATGTTTTTTTTTTAAATTATTTTCTTAAAAAAAAATTACTAATTTAACTATCAGATTAATTAGGTAATCCCTTTTTTTTTATCACTACTAAAAAAAAGAGGGGATTACCTAATTAATCTGATAGTTAAATTAACAAGGAGAGATTAAAATTAATTATTTTTTTTCAAATTGCAGAAGAAATATGGAGTTAAAAGGTGCCACACGTTCCGTTTAATTGTAAGCATATATATGATTAGTAGTGAATAATTGACTCAATATGTAAAAAAATAAATCATATTCTGAAAATAATCTCTCTATAGTTTGGATATGGACGTATGAATCTAGTGTGAATTTATGTGAGATATCAAAGCATTTTCAAATCTTTTAAAAACATTAATTTATTCGCCATCACCTTTCCTTCACAACAAAAATATCATCTTATTTAATGGAATATATATATTAAATGCTTTTTAAAAAACACCTATTATTTCAAAATCTTTAATAATAGGTGCTTTTTTAACATTTAGTTAGTATAAATTATTTTTTATAGTGTTTTTTTTATTAATATATATATATATATATATATATATATATATATATATTGATATCAATACATAAAACCGATCTAAAACCATTAAAAATTAATTTAAAACAAAAAAAATAATTAAAAAAATAGTTTTAAAAATACAATCTCGACCACCCAAAAGCCTCTATGAGTAGAATCTTGAAAGAAAGAAAAAACGAAGAACATCAATGGGATCTTTGCCGCACAAGGTGGCCCCCCTATGCATGATTTCCTAATCTTCTTTTTAATTATTTAATTTTAGACAATAAATAAATAAATATATCTCCTAGGTTTAGTAGTGGAGGTATATGCAATACTCCTTAATGATTGAGGATAAATAATTATTAATAATTAATCATGCATTGATCAGAATTTAGAATGCTAAACTGCTGCTTCCATGGCCTGCAATGGATAATTAAACAAGGTTTTAGTTTGACAAACAAAAAGCATCCATAAACATGGGGACTTGCTTTGCAGATGGTGGCAAAATTAGGATTGTAGTGCCTTTCATTATTAATTTCTAATATGAAATTAAAGAGGGATTAGGTCCCTTTCTATCTGTTTTTTTCTCCAAAATAAATTTAATATAATAATTAATATAATGCCACTAGCCATAATCTTGAACACTATAAAAAAAATATTTCAAGAGTGGATACAATCAAGGTTGTTAATACCGTTCCGGTTTTTCTATTGGTAAGGAACGTTTCGGTTTCGGAGCATTTTGACGTGCCGTTTTGGGGTTGTACTATTCATATATAATTATATATATATATATATATATATATATATATATATATATATATATATATATATAAAATTTAAATATTAATTTAACAAGTATAATTAAAATTCAAGATAAATTAACTTTAAATTATACAATATAAACACAAAGTCAAACAATCATAATCTCAAAATTAGAAACACAATTACAAGTTAATCAAAATAAGGAGGATTTTAAGGCCGGAACAGCACACCCGGAACGGTACCGAGACATTCCGGCTGGAATTTGGCCGGTATTTCCGGAACGCATCGAAATTAAAACCGAGACGAAAACGATGCCATTTTATTTTGGTTTTTTTAATGGCAACGTTCCGGCCGGAACGGAATGGTATTGATAACGCTGGATATAATGGTTAAAGAGGATGTTCTCTTCCTTAATTTTTTAACAAGTCAAGATACATCCTTAAGAATTATTAAATTATTTAAATATACTAGGAAGATGAAAGGATGTGCATTTAGAAATACAAAAGAAATCTTATAATTATGTTAATATGGGTTTTTTAAAAACTCAATTAACTATTTATATAATAATTTGATTTGAATCCAAGGAGAAAAGACGAGAAATATTTATTTTTAATATTAACATATTAAAATTATCTAAAAATATATAAAAAAAATCAAAAGTATTTTTAAAACTTAAAAACAAGTATTCTTTCAAGTTTTAACCATGACATTTAACAACTCGTCCGATCATTGTCAAAACGCCAGGTCTGACCATCTAGATGATCAATTTTTACTCTGCTTTGTATAGTAATGTTGAATCTTTTCAACCCCCACTCAAAGAGGACGACGCATGGGCTCCATCGCTTTATCATCTCTAGAGAAAGCTGCCATGGATTCTCTGCTCTAACCCTAACCTATCAAAATCAAAATCAAGAAAGAAAATTCTCCACCAAGAAAGGGGGAGAAAGCAGAATGGCCCAGAAAGAAAGAAAGAAAGAAAGAAAGAAAGAAAGAAAATGATCAGGTTTGAAAATCTGCACGAGCAATTCCTGGCCTGATACTGAAAGAAATTCTTGCCGTTCCGTCTAGAAGATGAAGAAGAGTCGACGAGTCAACAGTTCAAAAGATCTAGATTTGAAGAAACAGGAAAAGCCACTGCTTTGTGGAGAAGATGAAGGCTCGATTCGGTCCTTGCCAGGTCTAATCAGCCCTAATTTTCAAACCATGCACTGACAAATCTGCTTGCTTGGTCAAACTTGATAATTTAACATGACAGGTAGTTAATTAACAGGTATAACTAATATACAATTGCTCTCATTAACTGAATTATATTGTATATTTAGAATTAATACGTAGGTATTTGTTATAAAAAAATATACACTAAACTGATTTGCATAAAAATTTGATATAGAAAGACTACGTGTGTTTATAAAAAAACTCACGTGATGATTGTTTAAATGATCGTTAAACTTAAAATCAATAAATTATTTTATATAAAAAATGTTATGAAATTATCATAAAAGTAGCACGAAAAAATTGGATACAAAGAAGTAACCACAAAGCAAGGAGGTAGATTTTAAAACTTTTCTGAAAAAGATGAGAGCCTCAGTTCTTCCATGAATTGTCTGTTTAAAAGTATGGTTGAGACTGTTTTTGAAAATATTTTTTTGTTTAAAAATACATTAAAATGATATTTAAAAAAATATATTTTTGATATCAACACATTAGAATGACTTAAAAATACCAAAAAAATTAATTTAAAAAAAAAATCAATATTTTTCAAAAATAATTTTCAAACACCCCCGAAATCAGGCCAACTTGCGACCTAAACTGGTATCGGAAATGCAGGTCCAAATAAAAAATTTATGCTGCCAGGATAGTGGCTTTGTGAAGCTAAACAAAACTTCACTGCCATTTTTAGCAATACCAAGTTAATAGGGTTCAAATAAATATCAACCACCAAAATCAAAATGCTGGATATCAGATCACAGTTCACCTTGCCATTTTCTAGATTTGATGAAATCCAAGAATAACAAGAGAAAATGCCTCCGACAGCTTTTAATGTATCTGTGTCTAATAATTACTTAATTTCTGTCTGATACTTAATAATATAAATTATATTATGTATCAAATTTAATAACTTAAATTTTTAGATGAGATGGTTTATTGACATGGTATCAGAATTTTGTTAACGCGCAGCGGTCACGAGTTCAAATCTCACTAGCCCAGTAGCCTCAGCAGGGTCGTAGACAAAGGAAATGACACGGGCTTCCCCTCATCAGATTTTTGCCACGCTAAACATTAGATTTAATCTCCTATTTTACTGATCATGAAGGTGTCTTTCACATTCTCTGATGCGATTTTGGTTTTAGAATTCCAATTCTCTGATCCTGTTCTTCCTTCAACCCATTTGCGAATATCGCTCCCTGCTCCCTGCAGCCTTGTGATCAAGTTCGTTTCTTGATAATAAAGAACATCTATGCATGCCCTGATACGCACTAAAAAAGAAAGATTCAATCTCCTATTTTAATCATAATAGATATCTCTTTTTAACATAATTGAATTCATTTCTTACTTAGAGTATATTTGAAAGTATAGTTAAAGCTGTTTTTGAAAGTATTTTTTTATTTAGAAATAGATTAAAATAATATTTTTTTATTTTTTTTAAAATATTTTTGATATCAACACATTAAAATCATCTAAAAAACTAAATAAAATAATTTAAAATAAAAATAAAATCAAAATTTTTAAAAATACTTTTGAAATACAATACTAAACACCTAGTTAAAACCTCCCATGGGTAACATTGTCCTTCTCCCCAATCAGAGGTATCGAGACAGATACTTAAACCCCATTTACAAAAAAAATTGATCTTTGAGAAGTTAATGTTGTTTACTGCTGATTTGATCATGTTTAAATCAAATAAAACTCAAAATCTTGAGCTAAAAAACACCCACTCAACTTGGCGCAATAATCCAAATCAATATAGCACAAAATCACAAACAATGAATCAAACAAAAGAACAAAAGAACAAAACCAAAAAAATAAAATAAATAGAAAAAAAAAACTTACTATCAACAACAGTCTATTGAGCTTCAGTCACAATACGAGAAAAAAAAACTTAGGATTCCTCCTCGTATTAATGGAAACCAACGAAGTTGACATCTTTGAACCCATCCGGGTCCTCAATGCTCTGAACTCCGCAATGGAAGCTGCCCCGCCAACGCGGCGGGGGAAAAGAAGCGCCACCGTAGGTTGAGGTGATGACATCATAATCACAGACTGGGGTTTGGGGAGGGAGCAGTATAGGCGTGAAGAAGGGTAAGAAGATAGAACCATCGATGAGACCATTTTGAGAGCTTTTAGGTGAAAGTGAGTTCTGTGTGTCTTCGGTTTCTGTATGGAAAGCTAATTTGGAGAGGAAGCATGGAAGATCTGGAGAGAGAGAGAGAGGGGTAGAGAGAAGTAGAAGAAGGCGGCAGGACAGAGCTTCGAAATGCTAAACTCTCTCTGTTTTTAACGACTAACGGCAGTTTGTACTTTGGAGTTTTTAAGGTTTGTTTTTGGATGGAGAAAGAAAACGGTATTTGCAGTCAGCTTGCTTGTCAATGAAAATTAATTCCTTTTTTAAAATTCCTGGACATAAGTTTAATATTATTTATTTTAAAGATAATTTAATCATTTTATTATATAGAAAAAAAAACATCATAATAAAAATTAAATAATATTTGCTTTTAAAGATAATTAAGTTGTTTTAGTATGTTTGAAAAACATGAAAATATCGATTTGTTTCTAAATAATTCGATAATAATTAATAGACCTTAAAAATATTATATTACCTCTAATATATTATTATTTTTAGAATTAGTACGTAGTTTTTTTTTAACCAGTAATAATAATTTAATTTAATTTAATGCTTCTCAATCTCTCCTTTTATGGTGGTACCTGACCAAATTTTCATCTCTATTTCAATGCAGACCAAGCCCAAGCCCAAGCCCAAGACCAAGCTTATAGATTGAAAGTCAGAAATATTATTTGCTTGAGAAAAACGCGCCGTATCAAGTGAGACCAACAAGCTAAGCCGAAAAACCAAAACCCACCATGCTTTCCGTCTCAGCAACAAGGCCACTGACATTCAAAATCTCTCTTCCACCTCCAGCCTTCTCTCTCAGAACCCACATGGAGTCTCCACCAAGAACCCACTTCACCTCTGCTTCACATTCTCCTCAAACAAACGCTGATATTAAAGACACTAGTGATGGGCTTGCCATAACTTTACAGGAATGGCAAGGATGGGGTGCAGTATCTCCACTACCTGCTAAAGTTGTAGAGATTGTTAATGATTTGAAGCTCTTGGAGAAAACAACCGAGGTCCAAATGAGCTTTAGTGGGCATCGTGGCAAACTAGAGGTAATAATTTTGATAATGAGCAAAAAGGAGGGATTTGATGGAAAAGATTCGATTTTTTTGTGATATGTTACGTGGTACTGTAATGGAAACGAAGTTATTGTGAATAGCATTTGTCTTGGGTTCAATTCACTGAGGTTTGTGCTCCTGTGAATGGAAAGATTGGTTCTTTTTGTTTATTTTGCCTGGTATTTGATATATTTAAATGGAGCAATTAAGAATTCATAGATATTTTTTTTGATGATGAGAATCTTTGTGTTGATAAGCCATAGAGAAGCTCCAGTGAGTGTGTTTGACATGGCTGAAAGTTCTTTGTGTTTTGAATTAGGGGGATTTTGGGATGCAAGAGAACAAGAAGCATAGAGCAACATATCAGGCTTTAGGTGATTCGGAGAAGAAGCTCCAGTTCTTTTCAGCTCGACAGATAGCTTGTCGTTTGCTTGGAAGTAGAGGTTACCTCTGCCAGAAGGTATGTGATTGATGTTCAATGGTACATTGACATTTTCGTGGTGGTTGGTCTGGCCTTTTAATGGGAATTAATATATTTATTTGCAGTGCTGGCTTCCTCTAGAAGAAGATTGTATGTGTTCAAAAGTCAAGCCCAGCTCTCTATGGCATGGCATAAGGTTTTGGTTGTACATGCATCCAAAGGTTAGCATGCCATGCATTAGTTCTTGTCCTGAATGTTGTAACATCCTTTGTGTCCATCAAATGCTCAATCAACTTTTTTCAGGATTTTCTACGACAAAACAACACCGGGAAATTGTTATGGCAAGTATTTGGTGTTGAATCAGCTACTTTATGCCTTTATGGGATTGCTGAAGATGAAGAAATAATGTGGAATGCTTGTAAGACTGCAGGTGCGTTCAATATATGCTTTGCAATACGCTAATACAACATTTATGTCTGCATTGTCTGTCACTTTTTTTTACTGCTATGAGAATCTATTTCTGCTGGCCAAAAAAGATGCACAGAAGCTTTGAGTTTTTTAAGCTCTCCATGAAGAACTTTTACGGAAGTCACCATGTATTCAATGTATGGTCATTTGATCAAATGGGTTTTATATTTATGTGCTGGGACTTTATTAGCATTCCTTTTTTTGCTAAGACGATGCAGTTAAGTAATTTTCCTTATTTAAAAACTTTCTGCTTGGTGTTTATTTCTTCCCAACTTCACATATTCAACTTGCAGAACCACTGGTTTAAGTGCTTCATGCAAATTGCAGGAAAGGACAGGGTTTGGTGCCTTTATCCCAACAAGAATGTAGCAACAAAATCAGTGCAGGATGCTCTATGTCAGGAAATATCATCTGATCCAGAATGCAACACAACCATGGTACTCTTTTCTCACAGCTTTAGTGTATTGCTGTGTTTATTTGGTAATATCTTGTCATTGATGGTTTTAAATGATCATGACAATAAATCAGCAAACATATCCCAGGATATGGACTATTTCGAGCCTACAAAAAAATATTAATTTCCTTTAAATTCAGGATGAAATATCCGTTCTCAGTTTGAAATCTCTCCTCTTCTTTCAGTCAACCACTTTGTAATACTTATATTGCTTCTCTTTCACAGAAAAATGAACATAAACCTTTAAATTTCATTTTGATTGATGGTACATGGAGCAACTCTGCCGCAATGTTCAACCGCTTAAAGGTAATACCTCAAAGCACCTTCTCTCTGTACCGTTTCTTTTGTCTAGAGTGTAGCAACTTGAATTCCAGGTTAGACAATTCTTAGGGAAAAAATTGTGCATGTTTTTTTCCTTCATCTCATCTTCCTCTCTATGCCACATGTACACGTATAAATTTCTGAACGCTGGCACTAGTTGTTACAAGAGCATGCTGGTTTTGCTACCATACCCTTATGTTATAAATATGGGGGTGTTCATATTGATAAACCTTAAGCTGTTTTCGGGATTACATTGGCCTGTGTGTTTTCTGTGCAGGAGAAGACAAAGTTGGTATGGGGAGTGGAGGATCTTCCCTGTATATCCCTCTCTGCAGGTGTATCTACGATGCACAAACTTCGGTGAGATATAAAACATAGCCTGACCTCTTCTGTATGAGCTTCTACACATCAACTATTTGTATTCATACTCCTAGTGACTCCCACCACTTCCTTCTCTTATCTTCGGCCTTTTGTGAAGCCCTTTCATCATAATAAACTTACAAAGTAAGCATGAATAGCATTTTATTGGCAGGCCCCAGCCATCATGGGACCGTACCTGTACAGCTGCAGCAGCCATTGGCCTGCTTTCCGAGCTACAAATACTTCCACAGTTCAATTCCTATGGATTGGATAAACAGAGTGAAGTGTTGGAGAATGCTGTGGATGTTTTATTAGACGCACTAACTGCTCGGCGTCTTAGGATGGGCCGTTCCATAACCCGAAGACTGAGGCCCAGCGGCAACATCTGCTAAGGTCAACCTACACTTGATAATATTTATCTGCGGGGGAAAATTTTAAACTACCGAGGTATTCTGCAAATATTTATTTGAAATCATTTTCATATAGGGTGGTTATAAACAGATGAATGATTTTTCATATCTTTCCAGTTATGTTGTCAGTGCTGCTATTATTGATTGCTTTTATGTCTCTCACAATGGAATTCATTAGTCACAAAATTTAACTTTGGTTTTTTCTTCAGTACCCATCCATCCCCCAGCTGCATTCTTGAGCATTCTCTTCAAGCAACAATCTCCTTAAAATTAAGTTGTTCCTTTTGTTATAGGCTACTGCATTTCTCTTTTGGCCATGATGCAGGCTTGTGGGGTGCATTTTGTAACTTCTAAGCTGCACCACGTTGCTGTTCTCTTCAACCTCTCATTGAATTTGCAATTCAGAGAATGATGGGATACTGGATATATCTGAGAACACTCGAACTAATTGAAGTCATTTAGTGGCTTACTTTATAATCAACTCCTAGTTCCTGTGTCAAATTTGAAGATGATGGGAGAGGTCGAGGGCATCATAGTCAATGTGCAGAATAGCTGCAACCAGAATACATACAATATGTAGTGGATTTTCTTCCCTTGTGTACTTCTGAGAGTTGATTCACTTTGATTTGACACTGTAATGGATAACAGCATATTGCAGCAATTTTGGCTCCCTGTAATTGGCTTTTATAATTACATGAATTACATAAGAAATTTTTTAGGAAAATGTTTGTAACTGCTGCAATCCAACATTCTCACGGTTCCTTTTATTACATCACATTAAGGGAGATGTTTTTCTTTTCATTTTTCCTTTTAGTAAAATTAGACAATCAGCTGGGCATGGATTGTGCAACGAGCAATGCTTTAGGCACTGTTGTGTTTCTGTTATAGGTATCTTGAATGACTTCTTCGTATCATGTTACAGTGGTTGAGTTGTCTGCATGAAATCTGTTGTAGTCTTTATTCAAATGTATTAGAATGGTCACAACTCACAAGCTTTAGCGAAATGGTTTGTCTGGAAATTGGAACTGGATTGCACTCATTGCCTCTTCTGATATTGAAACTTCCTCAGCTGATGTAGCCTGTGTAGTAAATCATAGTTGTCAGTTTCGTTTCGGTCTAAACATTTCAGTTTAGTTAAAAAAAATAAGACAACAGTTTTGTTTTTATCTTGGTTTAAATTTCGGTCCGTCTTGACTTTTCGGCTAAATACCGGCCGAAACGTACCGGTATTACTCCGGTTATGCCATTTCGGCTATAGTAAAAAAAAATCTCTGAAACCGGTATAAGAACAGTACAATCTCGAAATAGCATGCTGAAACACTCCAAAATCAAAATATTCTATACCAATAAAAAAAAATAAAACGTCAACCGAAACAGTATTAACAATCTTAAAGCAAATAGACAGCTCCAGGTGTGCTATAGGGTTGCTAGTGCTGTAGACCTTTGCTTGTGATTTGGATTTAGTTTTGAGCTGCTGCGGATATGATGAGAGTTCGGCTGTTATTTGGAGGTACAGTTGTTGCATATGGAAGTATCTGTCATCCTCCTTCAGGTTTTTTCGCTGCCTTTTGAGATTAGTAAACTGCATTACTAGTGTCCAGAGAAAAAGGAAATTTAATGATACTTGAAAAATATAAGAGGGATGTTGAATTTATTAATACTTGAATTAATAAAATTCTATGTTAAATTTAATGATTTATAATAACAATTTAAGCAATATGCCTGTTTTACTGTTAGGAAGCTGCTGGTTGCTTGCCACCATGACAAGTTCATGGTTGTTTGCCTAAACTCTTTCACCACCACTCGTGCAAATGTTCTTCCCGGCTAAAAATAGCAAAACAGAGAAATTAGGATAAGACTTTTTTGGCAGAGAAAAGAAAAGAAAGGAGGATCATTTCTGGTCTAAGGAGGGTTGGAGATCAATTTAGATCTCCAGAAAAATTCCTTTTTTTAAATAAAAAAAACGAAGCTAAGAGAAAAGGAAAAGCATGGCTAGTAATTTTAATACATGGTGTTATCTCATTTGCTTCCTCTTCCTGGCTGGACTTGCCACCTCTTCCTCGTTCATTTCCTGTATGAATCATATACCATTCATATCGCATCATAGCAATGTATTAGCATAACATTTTGGATTTAATCTCATTAGTTCTCACGTTGGTTTTCTTTCCCTCTATTTGAAATTGAAAAATGCAGATGATGCACTTGATGTTCATGGAGGTTCCGGCCGAACCCTCCTTCAGATGAAAAAAGGTAGGTTTTCATTCTATTTTTCCATTTTTTCTTCTGGGAAAATTGTAATCTGATGAACGTACATTATATGGAGAAATCTGTTTGGGATTTCTAGGATTTGCAATGACAAGAAAGCTTTCTTGATTATGAATGTTGAGGATAGAACATTACTGTTGAACCCCATTTGCTAAAGTGATCAAAATATACAATTTTTGCATTGAATCACTTGCCAATCTTTCCATGCTGAAGGACTATTTTTCTTGGAGAATTCTCATTTTTTCCTCAATATTTCCCACTATTTGCAGGATGCAACATAAGTTTTGAAAATCTGGACTACAGTGTCCTCACAGATAAGTGCAAAGGTCCCCAATACCCAGCCAAGCCATGCTGTGATGCTTTCAAGGAATTTGCTTGCCCTTTCAGCGATGCCATAAACGACCTCGAATCTGACTGCGCTGCAACCATGTTTAGCTTCATAAACCTCTATGGAAAATACCCTCCTGGCTTGTTCGCCAATGAATGCAGAGAAGATAAGAATGGTCTCGATTGCCAAAATGTGGAACAATCTAAAAAGAGTGGAGGGGTTAAGATTGCAGCTACTCAATTCTCGTTGCTGATGCTCGCAGCAGGACTCATGGCGGTGCTGTTACAATTGTTCTAGACTGTTCTGGACTGTTCAGAGTGGATAGCCATTCATTTCCTAGCTGATACACCTTCCTGTCTCGAAGTATTGCTTCATCAGATTATGGTTTCTCCACCATTGTTTTCCCCACCTCTGTACTGCAATTTGGTATTCTTTTTCACTATTAAATCGTTCATAATCCGCTATCCAATCCTGTACTGTTTTGCTGTAAACCTGTGTAGCTATTTGACATTCAAAAGACATTCCTGAATTATTAATGGATGTAACATTGCTATCAAGCTCTAATGTTCATTTGTTAAGTTGGATTTGAGAGGGTTTCCATAGGCTATCAACCTGGGTTATTCGGATCATAGATGTTCACTTGCCCCCTGGTATAATTAAAGACTCTGGTGTTATGTCAATGGCTGTTGTCCCTAAGCACTTGGAATCAAGGTTGTCAATTCTTTTTCGGTTGGTACTTTGTTTTTTCAATTGGAACGGAATGTTTTAGTTTCATAGCATTTCGGCGTTCCGTTTCAGGGTTATACTTTGTTTATGTGTGTATGTATTAATTCAAAAAAAGATTAGTTCAAATCCAAAAATTAAATTATTTAGAATTGTTCAATTTTATCTCAAAAAAGACAATAAAATTATTTTTTTGAACAAAATTATAAACATGTTTAATATTACGAGAATGTCATCATTAATCTCGCAAGGTCATTACATGCTCTAATTGCTCTAAAATTTTAACATAATATATATATCAAGAGACTCCTCGTAAAATTTTATTTCAATCTAATGATCGAATTAAAAGATATGATTGATATTATAAAATTATTCATTATTTAAAAAAACACTATTTAGCCAAAAAGGAATGGGCAAAACGAAACCGGAACGTTCCGGCTGAAATTTGAGCGAAATTTCTTGAACGGACTAAAATTTTAACCGAGATAAAAGTTACGTCGTCTTATCTCGGTTTTTTAATTTGTACAAAATGTTTCAGTCATTTCAGCCAAAACAAAAGCAAAAGAAGATCAACAAGACTGCTTGGAACTGCAATGTCATACTAAAGCAGTATTGATGTTGTTGCCAAATTTGCCTATCTAGTTATAGATCTCTCTTCATAGATCTTGTAAGGGTGAGAATAACTCTTGTAGCAGAGATATGTATAAAGAATCATGTCCTATGTTTTCTCAAACAAAATGAACATATATATTAGAGGGAGGGCCACATGATATGACAATTGAATGAAAAAAGCATCTGGAAAACATCTATTATGGCTTCCAAAACAGTCTTACTTTCTGCGTCCTCTCTCAATCAAAATGCCAACTAAAAGGTCACGTATTCTTTTTTTTTTTTTATAACCGGGGTGTCCGAGCCAGCTTACACGCACCACAACTAATTCCCGGATTCACTGAACATCCTGCAAACCCAATGAGCATGTAAGACACCGCGGGGTGACAGACATGCATGGTAAGACTTGAACCCTGTTACAGAGGAAGTAAACAAGTCTCTTCAAGTCCCAGACCCTTCTATCTTTGGACAAGGGTAGCTTCTATATATTCCCAAATAATTGCAATATATGACCCTGGTGACCTTTTTTTTCCCATAACCTTGTCCATTCCTGACACAAGCATAATTTGGTCCCTCATATCCTCGGGCTTGCGCATCAATCGTATCGTTTTCAGATGATTTCAAGGTCACATCTTTCTCACCATGTTAACATGGTGTGTTTGGCCATATAGCTTCATCTGTTTAGTGAGTTTTTAACCGGTCTATTCCAGCTGAATTCTCACAGTCCAAGAGAAACATTCCATCCCCGAGTTAGAGATCTGCACGGTCTCGAATTCGAGTCAGTACGTGTACTTTTTATAAGAGTTTTAGACAATCGGAGTTTTACCCGCTCACCTGGACCCACAAAATACACTTTACAGGGTGTGGTTTCTTCAAATCCGAAAAAAAAAAAAAAAAAAAAAAAAAACATTTCCTTCTTGAACAAGTCATTTTCATCTCTACCCCCATTTAACACTTTCAATGAAAGGGCAGAGTGAAAGAAAAAAAAAAATCAAGGAGCATTGACTACTTGTGGAGGAGACTAAAAGAGGAAGCCTATAATGGATATAAAAAAGAAAGAATCTGATGGATTAAAACAAATCTGTACACATCAAGGGCAAATGAGGCACCACCAGCAATGAAATTGTGTGAATTAGACCCATGGTAGTAGTTCACATCAAGCCCACTATAAAGTATGTCGCAGCACCAGGCTCAGGCATGCTTTCAGGCCGACGAAACACTGTTTCACCGCAATACCTCACCGAAAGAAGAAAAGGCAAAAATCAACATCGCCATCAAGAAAAAAAAGAAGGAAATATCAATGGTGTGGCAAGAATGGTGGGGATATCTTTAATTGTGGCATGATCTGCAAGTTTATCATCTTACTATGTTCATGAATGTTAAAAGTTGATTGCCTCACGCAAAATGCTTGTGATGTGTATCCATTTTTACCACTCATTTTGCTTGGCAAAATGCTGGATGGTATAAGAGCATCTCCAACCGGGAAGCTATCACAAGAGTCAAAGGTAAAGTATTGTTCTTTCAGCATTTTTGTTTCATTTTATCATATTTACAACGCAGGAGTTATCCAAAGAGTCAAAATAACTTTTTTTTGTGTTTGTGTTTGTGTTTGTGTTTGAGTTGCTATTTATAAATGGAGAGAAAAGAAAGGTCCCAAGATTTGAGATTCTAAGAATAAAAAGGTGTTTCATGTGGAATCGATCAAGATTTGAGATCTCAAGAACTTGACTATTGTTTGATAATAGTATGTTAATGCTTCGAATTCTCTTCTTTTTTTAAAAAAGGTGTGATCAATACAACGAATTAATGAATAAATTCTAGTATTTAGGTTGCGTTAACATACTATTATCCCCTAGTTTTTGTTTCTTTTTCTCTTTTTGACCATTGAAGGTTGCACCACTTCTCATCCTCCCCATTGGTTGGGTTCAAATTCAAAGATTTTGCTTCGTTCTTCACAACTCTTTCTATACAACAAGACACCACTCGATCGTTTGGACCACTGGTCCCATTCTAAACTCCACTAATTCTGTGTAGCTTGTTCCAGTGTTGTCTGCAGACTTCTCTCATCGTATCTTTGGAAAAAAAATTCCGAAGAAATTTGGTGGTTACAGATTTATACAAGAGATGCACGTCCTGATTCAAACTCGAGATTGCAGATTTCAAACTCTTTACCACCACCCACACCCCCTAGGAATTGCTAGTAAACAATTTCAAGCAAAAACATGGTGATTGATCAAGAATTTGGCACTTTGAGTTAGCAGATCAAAATTTCAGGCAACCCCAGATGCTCAAGCAAGAGTTTGGTGCAAAATCAAGAGTTTGTCCCTTGCCAATCCATGGAGAAACTAATATTGAAGTTACCCAACACGGTTCATTTGTTATTTTTCATATATTTCGTATCAAAATTATTGAAAAAACAATAAAAAAATACATTTTTCATATCAATTAAACTCGAATACATAGAAAGATTAGACATTTGACTCTCATCCTCAGACTTGGCAAGGATATTGATATTTCATCTTCACACTCTACAGAATATTCTTTGCAGTTTTAGAATTTCTTTTTGGGACTTCCAATGGAACCATATCTTTAAGATCTGCAGAACTTTTGCCACCCACATATATGATGTAACCCCATGAAGCCTGCCTAAGTTGAAATAAACGGCATCTACACAAACACACCACGAGGACTTTGGCAATCTTTGACAGCCAATCATTTTCTGGGCTGCCACTGTCTAGTGGCAGCCCAGAAAATGATAGCACAGAGAATAATCAGACATGAATGGTGAACAGAACAGAACAGAACAGAACAGACAGTTTGAGTGAAAATAAGATTACAAAATTTCAACTCGATCATTACATCACACCCCATGAGAAAGTAAAAAAAAAGAAGGGTCAAACTTTCTTCATGCTATCTTTTTTTTTTCTCTGAATCAAAGAGAATAGATGGGTATTGGCTAAAATTAGTACTGCTAATCAATATCATCCATGGAGCTATCAAGGCCAGATGACTCTCTATCTCTCGCTGTCATCTCATCATCTGTGAGCAGTGATAAGCGTTTCAATAAACCTTAACCCATCAAACCTTGGTGCAAATTTTTCCATGGAAGCAGATCCCTGTTGATCTTTGTTTGGCCCAGCTTCCTGCAAAAAAGAAGAAAGAACCACTTTTAGATTACTAGTGTATAAAAACAAAAATCAAACCCAGACTAGCAAGTAAGCCTGAAATGTATCGATAAAAGAAAAATCAAAAACCAAAAGGGGCGGAATAGAATTCCATGAATTTCAAGTAAACCAAGATTGAGAAATTGGATTTCATGTTAGAGAGAGAGAGAGAGAGAGAGATTTGGCTTGGCAACAGAGAAAATAAAAGGCAAGATCTTTACCAGCAAATAAACTTCAAGAAAACAGGACAAGTGCCAACAAAGAAACCAAATCCCATGAAATTTTTCAAGAAAAGACACAAACCCAGAATTCTTTTGCCAACGGACATACCTTAACATTAGAGTTAAAACCAGGAGACGAGGAAGAAACAGAGAGGGCAGTAGCAGAAGCTGCAACAACCGAAGCAGCAAAAACACTTGATTTGTTCTTTGGCATGGTGATTTCTCTGGAATTCAAGATATTGGTTTCTTGGAGAGAACGATAAGGAATGGAGGGAGATTGAAGAGAAGTGAAATTTGTGGAGAACATGAGGCCAGTGATGGAATTTATAGAAGGGATTTCTATTTTCTAGACAGTGAAGGGTAACTTTCGAAATTTTACGCGGCAACCATCCCATTTTTTGGGCATTAAATTTCAATTTTGACTTTGAGTTTTTGCTTGAAAATATATTTTTGTTGCTAATTTGGGAGTTATTTTAGGTATTTTTAATTAATATTTGGGCCCCACGATTTATAAATGGTCCTCAAGTGTGACGATGATATCACGCATGACGTTGATGCATGTGAAGAGGTAGTGGTCAAATTTATTTAGCCCTCGGTTGGATTGGAAGGATTTTTTACAATATATAAATAGTTAGATAGTTTTTGCCAACATAAAAACCATGTGCTTTAAAAAAATATATAAATAAAATAAATAGAAAAATATTGGTGGATGAAATAAAAAAAAAAAAGCTCGGATTAATCTCTCAAACTTGTTGAAATACATATTTTGATTCAATTAAAAAAGTTAGTATTTGTTGAATTAAGAGCCTCTTTGGCACTGCGGTCAAACTGACGTTGGACCAAAATTCAAAAAAAATATATTTTAAATGAATTTTTTTTGGTGTATTTAGATCATTTTGATATGTTGATATCAAAAATAATTTTTAAAAAATAAAAAATATATATTATTTTGATGTTTATCTAAACGAAAAGCACTTTCAAAAGCAACCGCAACCACACTCCCAAACACCCTCTAAATGCTAGAATATGAAGTAGCTGGTAAATTGTATCTTAGTAAAATTAATTTGGGAGGTTGATTTTATAGTAAATTATCTAATTTAATTGTATATTATTTTTAAAGATTATGTTTTAAAAAAATGATTTGATTGGAACTCATTTACGATGGATATTAAATAATTAGTATTATTATAATTTTGGGAGGGCAATCCAGTAAAAAAGGGGAGCTTTTCTTCTAGAATCTGATGAAATGGAAGGAGGGCAGTTAAGTAATAATACAAATGAAGAAAGGTTTTCCGCGGCACGTCGAAGTTGATTTTTTCGAGATGACTTCAGGAGTTAGTCTTCCCTCATAAGCTGATTTTTTCGAGATGACTTCAGGAGTTAGTCTTCCCTCATAGGCTGATTTTTTCAAGTAAGTACTCCATAACTTGTCGACACGTGCAAGGACCAGGATGGACCACGTCACCATCTCAAAGTTTTGGAGAGAAAAAAGAAGCTGTGTAGGGGTAGTATTGGAAAAGCCAAGATTTATAGGTTCTGGAAATGAATGGGCGAAGATATTATTAAATAATTTTTGTATGGAAGTTGTGGTACCAGTTTTCAATCTTACTCCCCCCCTATTTTCTTTTTATTTATTTATTTTGTGGTTTTAAATCGTTTAATACATTCATATTAAAAATAAATTTTAAAAAATAAATAAATATTATTTTAATATTTTACAAGTAAAAAATATTTTTGAAAATAATTTGTTATGCCGAACATGCCTAACATTAATTTAAAATGATTTGTAAATATCAAAAAAATTATTTTGTTTTGCTCAAAATTATTTTTTTATATTTATGATTTTTTTAATATAATGATCTCAATAATAAATTTTAAATAATAAAAAAATATTTCAATATATTTTTAAATAAAAAATAATTTAAAAAACAATATATCTCACGGCCCAGCACCTCAAAAACATCATAATGTCAAAGCCAAACACGATGTCAGAATAAAACAAGAAAAAGAAAAGGTTAAAAAAAAAAAAAAAAAAAAACCTCAGTATTTTGCCGATGCCTTCAAGGGCAGTATAGTCATTTTGCCAAAGTATGATTGGTGGCATGATACATGATGTCATGATTTTTCTTTTTCCTGAGGCTCTCCATGCTCGACATAAAAAAATCATCACCCATATACCAACCGTTTTTGGTCCACCACTACTTTTATCCAGCTGGCTCTCGGTGGCACGTGCCATTGATTCGGGAAGAATCGACCTCAGAGAAAAGAAAAAAAAAAGTCAGTAAATTATTATCATGTTATTTATGGTTTATTGGCATGATCCAAGCTAGTTATTTTTATTAAAATAATGCTAATTTATTTTTTCAATGTTAGCTTAAATGAATTTTATATATCAAGCTTTTACATTTTTTTAATCTAATTATTTAGTAATTCATACACACACATGTGGATTATCGTATTCATGAAAAATTTATTTACAATGACATGTTCTTAGATCCAATCAAAGATGATGCCAATAATATTAAGGGTTTTTGAGAGTGCAATTGAAATTGTTTTTTTAATATATTTTTCACTTAAAAATATATTAAAATGATATTTTTTTATTTTTTTAAAATTATTTTTGATATAGTACGATTAAATGATTTAAAAACACTAAAAAAATAACTTGTAACAAAAAAATAAAAATTATCAATCTTTTTCAAAAACAGTTTTGAAACATAATATAAAAAAAAGGTTATTAAATCTACTTAATTATTACCAAAATTAACCCAAACTGTGAACCACACTACATAATGATAACCATCATCATCACTTCATGGAATAAAAGTCAACAAAATTTCCACCACCACCTAGCTAGCTAGAGAGCATGCACAGAGTGATTCCATCTTCCCAAAAGCTCAACAAATTCATAATCGAGCCAATAAAACATCAGAATTTATCTCCAAGTCGTTGAATCTTTCCAGTCAACGCATATGAACCGTTTGAAATGACAGAAAAATATAATAAAGTTTAATTATAAGCTTAATCTATGTCAAAGCACCACATAAAGCTGGAGCCGACAAAGCAAAACATGGCCATGTGATGTATACTGTAAGGTCGCCAATTCCATAAATTAAACTATATATATATATAGACACATATTATATGAAATTGATTTTTAGGCCCGCGTGATATTTGCCATATTAGCACGAGAAACCGACCGCTCACTGTTAAAAGAGTTACGAGATTTTTAAAATAAGGTTGATTAATTTAATATTATAGTTATAAAGATAGTTACTAGTAAAAAAAAATATCTGCAAATATTATAAAAAAATTCTATAAATGTTTTTAAAAAACCTTAATGATTTTATTGGATAACAAAACAAAAATATTCAATAAACATTTTTCATGTGAGGAAATTTCATCTCTAAAAAGCGTATTTTGTAGGTCTAAATGAATATATATAATCTCAGTTATTCTAGATTTTTATAAAAAATAAACGTTTTGATTTAAACTCAAAATTTATTATACAGATCACAGGTTCTCTGTAATCATATTATGTTTCTAGAACGCTTAAAGTCAACATTGACATAAAAAATATTTGATGGGTAATTAAGCTATTGAAGAAGAGTTGTTGCACCAACGTAACCCTTTGAAAGTTCATCTAAATATTTTTTTCTCTAATTTGTGTGTCATCCTTGCACTAAAAAGAATCTTTATATATATATATATATATATATATATATATTCGGGAAATCGACGATGATATTGGACCAGGTTCTATGGTAATTAAAATAAATTTCTTCTTCATTCAACTCTTAAAAAGATATTCTCTTAAATAAATAAAATTAAAATTTTAATTCGAAAAGGTGAGAGCAACAAGCCCTTTTCTCTTAAGACCAAGACCCTTTTTTTTTATCATCATAAAGATTAAATAAGTGTTTATTTGAGAGTGTAATTGAAATTATTTTTAAAAATATTTTTCATTCAAAAATAAATTAAAAAAATATTTTAGTAAGTCAATAAATCATGATATTTTTTAATTTAAAATAAAAAAATTATTTATCAATCAAAAACTGATTCTGGAGTGGATAAATCACCCACAAGTCTCACTCATATTGGCATGCCTAGTGATCTGCGAAAAGTCCCATCTTGCTCGCAACCTGGTCCGAGACCCAGAAGCCGCCATGTCCGAAGATGAGAGTTCTTGCTTCTTCTTTTCTGTCCAAGAATTTTCCTTGTAACCTGGTCATGATGGTCCATGGGCGACGCAGCAAGGTCTCAATGTCAAGCCGTTTCAGGAAATATTTGCGCCGACAATTGAGAACATGACGAGGTCAGCCTGGCAGGTGACGGTGGCAGACAAGATCCTCCATCTCTGAGCTATTCTCAGCCTCCATGTTTTCAGCTTTTTACACTGTCTTGGCCCCACATGAACAGAGGGATGCCTTTCAAGGATTGTCACCGGTCGGGGTTTTATTATAAATATGCTTCATCCACCATTATTAAAAAAACACCAGGGATTAATAATACTGTGTCTCCAGTAAATATATATTATTATGGATTATAATAATATAATATGAATATTTCTTTGTTTATATACATGTATTAAATAATAGAATTATAAATATTATATGTATAGTGGATTAATATATAATGTATAAAATATAAGAAATTCATTCGATTGCAATGAATTCAATTCGATATTCGAATAAATAAAGTTAAATGGACATCCTTAGATGCCTTAGTAACTGATCTCATTTCATTAAAAATTTAAATAAGTGAAAAAACTTTTAAGATCAAAGAACTTCAAAAATTGTCCCGAGAGACGTGACATGATAACAAAAGATTTATGAGCTGCATAGCAGGTCTCAAGTTCAAGTTAGTGCGTGTATTTTTTGTAAGAATCTGGGATAACCGGGATTTTACTTGCTCACATGAACCCATAAAATACGTTATCCGGAAGATAGAGTTTCCTCGCATTGGAAAAAAAAAACCCTTCAAAAACCCTATTGCATACTCCAAGTTCGTAATGGCAGCAATACATTTCTTACGAAAGGAATAATATTTTCAGCAGCAAATCTGTTACACCGCTGATTCCAACAATAGTGATGTAGCCACAACTGTAGGCAGCTTGATGATTTTACAACGGAACTGGGAAGAAGAAGAAGAAAAGGATTTCAGCAAATTTATTCATCTCTAGCTGTAACAACAAGAAGGACCAGTCAATAATTTGTTTTTCATACATTCATGATCATCAGGACAACTTCAAAAACACAGACAACTCCACTTCAAACCTAATTGTTTTCCAAAATTTGTTTTTATAGTTCATGTTGCAGGCAGGAGAAACCGAGAAAGCGGAGGAGATCTTGCAGGTGGGATCTTTTTTGGAGGCGGGTTTTTTATTTCATTCTTCCTAGTCAAATATCTCAGATAAATTGTAGAAAAAAAGTAAAATCTGAACTCTAAATTCTCACATTGATGTGAAATTAGCATCCATTTTACTTGAATTGCAGTTGTTTAAGGGAACGTCGATGTTACTGGAATGCTTTATCCTTGCTTTGGCTATTCGGACTTCTGAGGTTTATGCTTGGGGGCGCAGCTAAATCATGTGCTTTTTGCTTTTTCCCTGCCCACACATTTTCATTTGACCACTTTCCTCTACTTTGCACAAAGCATTCTTTCTTTTTCAATTCCTTTTTCACTGGTCCGGCCCCATCAAGGCATATCAAGTTTTGGCGGCTCAATTTTGCTTAAGAAGCTCCATTGCCTTGCATAACAAAGTAGTAAGGGAATAGAAGCACAAACTTCGTCCTGCAAAATCTCCACTATGACAGCAGAATCAATCCCTTTACGCAGCTGCTTCAAAACCCCATCTCAAGTCCCCTCCAAACATGTTATGAACAGCCACGATAACTGATGACTACCTGAAATACATATTCTCCAAGCCAGGTACCACTAGAATCACGCAGTTAATCATGATTAGGTGGCCTCCAGCAAACAAGCCTCAATTCTTTCTGAGGTCTAAAAGAGTGGATGCCACTACCACCTCTTGAGCCATTTTGACCTCCCCCGCAGATCTCTGAATTTCCCAAACAGCAATATCTACACTAAAACTCCTACCATCGAAAATACTAACATGTAGCAATGACAAACTTCAAATCCCATCACTCAAATGAGCTTCAGCACACCATCCCTTGATATTAGAGGCAAACCAATGGCCCTTATAAAACACACTAGGCGTTGGCAGTTGAGGGGGTGAAGAGCTGCCGGATTGCCTTCACCGAGACATGAAAATGCAAATGGCAGCAGGTCCCCTCACTGCGTGAACAGAAATAAGATATCCCTCTTAAATTGCAAAGTTTTTCAAATCAACATAATCCCCAGAGTTACAGATGATACTGCTCCCTTATTAGACCAGCTGTTTCAATGTCATCAAATAGGAAGCAATTTTTATTGCTAAAATTAAGTTAAGGCTGACTTTGGTAATCAACAAAAGCATTTTTGGAACTTTCTAAACAAAGATGGTGCTTAGATTGATAGTTACAGATAACCAATCTTATCATAAGGTCCTTGAGACCTGTTTCTTCAACTTGGCAAGTTCATTGACAAATCCTTGGCATGACTTGAAACCATTAAGCATTTCTGGACACGATAATTTTCTTTTCAAAAGAAACGCAGCAAAACCAAAGGTGTAAAATGTAAGACTGAAATTAGGTCATTGATAATATTTAACTTGGTCATCGACATGGCTACTATGCAGCCACTCTAAACTGACTGGCATACCTTACTAAAAAAATTTCTAGGGATTAATTTGAACACATTCAGCTTTTAATTAATTTCCTCATGGTCATCCTTCTAGACTTCTAGGTCTTTATTCCAAACCTTTCCCGCCTGATTCCTTTTACTTTTAAAGCAGTACAGCAATCAATTTAAAAGTCCCATGGTTGCCCCAAATCATCTACCTTATTTTTCATTATCTAGAAAGGTTCTCTAGTTGACAATAAAAAGTATGGAAAGCGAAGAAACAAATTTTGATTGTTGCTGACATCATTGTTACACAATAAACATGTTGGTGTGTTTAGAATTGCCATTTCCACAAACTAGATAGATAAAAGGTAAAACTTAATCTTAAGACACTCTTGCTCAGCTAGTATAGGCCAAGAACGCAATCCTGCAAACTATATCTTCCAAAATGCTATTAACCAAGTATGAAGTGAAGAAAGGATTTCGGCAAATTTATTCTTCTCTAGTTGTAACAACAAGAAGGAACAGTCAATAAGTCTGGGTCATCAGGACAAATTCAAAAACATACACAACTTCACTCTATACCAAATTCCAAACAAAATCATATTCCCACATGAAATCCCCTACTTGATACAAAAATCCAGGCAGTTCTAATGCAAAAACACACAAATAGATATAACGGCGTTAACATTCATAAAGAAAAATCCACAAATATCATAAATCATTTAAAATAAGATCGACCAAAGAATCTATCTTTATTCAAATTTCCTTTCAGTCAAAGTTGTTGTTTTCCTTTAAAAAGAACTACGTCCATTACCTCCTTTTTGTATGATGAAGAACTATTGAAGGAATCAGCAACGACTACTAAGTAACCTCTCGACATACTTCCCCAAAATATCCACCTCCAAATTCACCTTCTGCCCGACTTCTTTCAAAGGAACAACAATTTTCTGCTGTGTATAGGACACTAACATAAAATTAAAACATCCCTCTTCCTCAAATACATCAACAACTGTCAAACTAGTCCCATCCACTGCAATAAACCCCTTTGGCACAATGTATTTCAACAACCCCTTTTCTGTTTTCACTTTAATCCACAACGAATCACCTTCTGGCACCTTCTCCACAATCACACCCGTGCCATCCACGTGACCCTGCACAAAATGCCCCCCCATCCTACTAATAGGCTGGACTGCCCTCTCCAAATTAACCAAAGATCCAATCTTCAACTCAATTAAAGAAGTTTTTCTCAAGGTTTCAGGAGATAACCCCACAGTGAAATCTTGGTTGGTGAAGTCAGTGACAGTTAAGCAAGTCCCATTAACTGCAATACTGTCACCTAAATTTACACCTTCAAGCACTGTTTCTGCCCCTATTTTAAGTTCAACACCACCATCTTTGTTATCTCCCAAGTTTTGCACTTTGCCTATTTCTTCAACTATGCCAGTGAAAAGGGACCTTATTGGTTGAAAATGGGATTTGGGTTTCGGGAGTTTTGAGGGTTTTGTGATGGTCAGGGAGAAGGGGTTGGGTTTTGAGATTGTAGAGAATTTGTTGAGATTAAGCAGTTTGTAAGGGAGGAGGTTTAGGATTGTTAATTTTGCTGTCGGGATTTTTGAAGGAGAGATTTTTGGGGTTTGAGGGAGAAAAGTAAGTGAGAAAGATTGGGCGCCCATTCTCTTCCCTGTGTTTGGTTGCTGAGAAAAAGCTTGAGGGTTTGAGTCTTTTGACTTTAAGACGAGCGAATACGGGAAGTGTTTAGGTGGTGGTACTTGCTTTTATTTTATTTTTTAAAAATTAAATAAATATATATATATATATATTAAAAAATATTTATATAATTTTATTTTCTAAAATTTATATAGTATATTAATATAATATAAAAATAAAAAAATAATTTAAAACAAAATATTAAAATACAGTTCGATAATAAAAACAAACATAATTTATATATCGGGCTTTCACTTACAAAAGATAAGAGTTGCTTCTTTTAAAATATTTTTTATTTTAAAATTATATTAAAATATATATTTTTTATTTTTAATATCAATATATTAAAATTATTATTAAACACTAAAAAATAGTAATTTTATATTTTTATCAAATCAAAACTATTTTTAAAAACATTTAAAATAAAGTCTATTTTGTACTGTTGTGATTTTTCAAAATATATTTTTATTTTTAAATATTATTTATTTTTAATATTATAAATTTATTCGTTGCCAGACAACCTCTTTTTAACAAATAGCTATAAATAAATAAAAAAAACACTTATTATATTTTGCCCTTGTTGATCGAGAATATATGTGGTCAGTGCTGTTTATCTGCCTGCTTATCCCTACTAATTATTTTGTGTTAATGAACTTATACAAGGATCAACCAACTAATACAGATTTTTTTAAGCATTTTTTATTCAAAAATATATTAATATATATATATATATATATATATATATATTAAAATTTATGTTTGAAATCAAAAATAATATAATCCCGGAGGTAAAAATGCATCCACTATAAAATGCATTTTATAGATTTAGTAATGGAGTAAAATCTTGATTATTTTAGATTTTTATAAAAAAAATATATATCTTGATTTGAATTTGAGGTAAAGGGCCTGTTTGGTTGGCGTTTGAAACGCCGGTTTGCTGCTTTTTTCTTCTTCTTCTTTTTTCATTTTAAATGAATACTGTTTGGTGTTTTTAGATCATTTTGATGTGCTGATGTCAAAGATAATTTTTAAAAAATAAAAAAATATCTTTTTGATGTATTTCGACACGAAAAGTACTTTGAAAAGCTACAGTAACAGCTCTCTCAAACACCCTCTTATTATACAAATCACAATTTTTTTATTATCATGTCGTGTGTATATATATATATATATACACACACACGAAGGTGATCAGAAATCATATATAATAAGTGATAGATTACAGATACAATGTGGATACTTACTTCCTCTTTTAATCATCGTCATGGCCATGTGAAATTCATCTGCATCAAGAAAAATTAACCCCATAAGCCATAGTTTGCATGCCCTAAAAGTCTGCGAAGCAGAAGAGGTAGAAAATTGAAAAACCCTAACTGGACGGTGCCTGTGACAGATGAGAAATTCAACTAACAACACGCCAGCAAGGACCTGAGGCAGTGCACCGGTCACCACCACCCACCATACCTGCCTCCTTAGGTAACAACCCTACGCTATAAAGAAACACGCCTGCCTTCAACCCAGTCCACAATCACAAATTTCAGTACTTTTCGAGCACTCATACTTTCAAGCTAGCATCAATGGTGAAACCCAAGAGGCTGCTCCGCCTCCTGCTGAGGATTATTGTCCTTGGTTCTACACTGGCAGCAGTAATTATCATGGCGACAAGCCATGAGAAAGGCACATTCTTCGCACTATCGTATGAAGCAAAATACTCTGACACACCAGCCTTCAAGTAAGCTCGATTATAGTTTCTGAAAAGGGTCCATCTGCTTCCATGGATTATCTGCTTTTGAATCTTTGATTGGTTTCTGAAAAGGGTTTCTGCAGGTTTTTTGTGATAGCAAATGCAATTGTTGCTGTCTATGGTTTTCTTGTTCTGTTTATCCCTTCAGAGAGTCAGCTATGGGGATTAGTTCTGGCCTTGGATTTGGTAATTACGCAGCACGCAGCTTTGATTTGTTTCATTAACTTGATTGCTTCAGTTCATATCAACTCCAGAACAAATATGACACAGAGATTTCAGGCACAGCAGAAAACAGGAAATCTTTCCTGACTTTACTCATAAATATTCCTCTTTTTTCAACCAGGTGTTTACCATGTTGCTCATTTCAAGCATCTCGGCGGCCTTGGCGGTGGCTCAGGTGGGCAAGAAAGGGAATTCTAGCGCAGGTTGGCTGCCTGTCTGCGGCCAAGTCACCAAGTACTGCAACCAAGTAACCGGAGCATTAGTTGCTGGTTTCATTGCAATCATAACTTACATAATTCTGCTGCTCTACTCCATTTACACTTTCCTGAATCCTCTTCTTGGAAAAAACGGCTAGCAAGTTCTGTGATGGGACGCCAAATCAATACCATAGATTAAAAGGTAGCCCAACATAATCTTGTTCTATCTTATGAGACAATTTTGATGAATAAAATAAAATCTGCAGGCTTTTCCAACCACATTCTTCTCTTCTCTGGCCCTTTCTTCTCTTTCTCTGTTTTTCTTCTTCTTAGCTTCTTTTTTTCTGTTTTATTAGACTTTGATTTATTTATTTTGTCCCGTATCATCTTGGCATTTTCATTGTATGGTTTGTAGGATATCCATTTAAAAAACTTTGCCTTGGTAGATGTGTTTCAGAATTGTATTGATCAACATGGCCATCTGGCAAGATTCAAGCAGACATTTCTATCAAGTGATTCATAAGAAGGGAAGATAGTATTCTAGCTGATCTTACAGAACTTTTCTGTTGATCAATGTCATGGCTACTGAAATGCCATTTTATAATTCCAATTTCCCTTTTGAATTCAGATTCTGAAGGATAACCCTGTTTAAAAGAAATTGTTCAAGCAAAGAACATGCCATAAACTGATTCTGCAGAAGTTATTCTGCATATCACTGGTCTTGGAGAGTTCTTCAAGAAACTCCTCTACATAAGCAGATGATATAAGATCGATCGTAATTCTGAAGATGAAATAAGAACATTTATAAGAGAAAAAGATGGACGATAGATTATCAATCAAGAAAAATATTTGATACTTTGAAATTAAAACCCAGTTCCTGTTTCATACTTTGCAGGAGTGATTACCTAGATCATGGATTGCAAAACTCAGTTGTGGGCAAAAGGGAGAAATTCCTATGCCCTAGTTAGGATTATTATTATTATTATTATTATTATTATTATTGATAACCGGGGTGTCTGGGCCAGCTTACGCGCACCACAACTAATTTCCGGACTCATTGAATATCCTGCAAACCCAGTGAGAATGTAAGGCACCGCGGGAGTAACAAGCGTGCATAGTAGGACTTAAACCCTGGTGCAGAGAAAGAAAACAAGTCCCTTCAATCGCTAGGTCAAGACTTCACTTACGGATTATTATTATCATGCCAAAAGATGGTCAAGGTGTCATCATTTTTACTTGCAAAATGAGTTCAGGGTTTTTCCCACTCTAGAGATGTAGGTATTTCCTACTCACGGCACCCTTAACTAGGGTGTTAATAAAAAAAATTGAAAATTTGATTAAACTGAAAATAAAATAAAATATCGATTAAATTGAAAAAACTTAATTGAGAAAAATCAAACTATTAAAAAAAATTGATTTAAATATTTTTATAAATTTCTTGTTTGGTTTCTGTTTTTTAAGGCTAAAAGTGTATATTATAAAAAAAAATTATTCTTCACGTTCAATTTAAATTTTTTGGTTTGATTTTATTTTTGTGAAATGAGAAAAGAGAAAAATTTAGTTAACGTCAAAAAAGCTTTAAAAACTAATGTAATCTTTTTTGATTTTTTACATAAAAAATCGAATCAAAACCAATTAGATAAACCATTTTTGTTTTATTGATTTATTTATTTCATGATATTGATTTGATTGTTTTTATTAATAAAAACAAACGGAAATAATCACTCTTGACTCTTCAGCTAAAATAAAGGTATTGCATGACCATAAGTAGTGGATAATCTCAATCATTTTCAACATTTTATTTAATTTTTTTTACTTCCTTTATTTATTTATTAATCATGACAACTTCACTTTAAAGTTTAAAGCTTCATCACTTTTTTTTTCTTTCAGACCCATGTTCTCTCTGTGGTTTTTGCGTCTCGAAACCGTGTCTTTTTTTTCTAGTACTCATCCATACACGTGTCTTCTTGGCAGCATTCCCACCGAACACGCCAACAGAATTTCCATGCAAATACGAGGACCAATTCGCAAAGTTAAAAACAACAGGCCACCTACACCCCTCGCGGTTGCGCTGCGACTTTTTTTTTTTTATTTAAAATTAATTTTAAAAAACAATTGCTAATATATTTTTAAATATCCTTTCCATTTCTTGCAAGCATAAACTTGACCATTATTGAATCAGTCCCAAACTTTTTTTTTTGCAATTTCACCACCCAGCCATTGCTGACTTAGCAATCAAGTCCCTTGCTTGGAAGGGAGTTTCTCTATGGCTTGACAACTAACACGATTGGATTGGAAAACCCACCAATCAAATAATAAATAAAAAGATAAAAAGAACAGATAAAAAACAAAAGTGGCTGATTAAATATTTTTGATTTAAAAAAAACACTAAATTGATATTTTTTATGATTTTGATATGATAATATAAAATGTAATATTTAAATATATTTTCAACCAAAAAACACTTTTAAAAAATATCTTGCACTACAAGTCTACAAAACTAAACAATAACCTAATAAGGTAGGTTTTATAACTCATAAATGTATAGTTTAGAAGTATTTACAATCTTTCTCATTAAGTACCATGATTTCACTTGACATTTGTTTGATCCTTGGTCAAAGTTGCTTGATGCCCTTCCTTTCCTTTCCTCAAACTTAATTGGATAAGAAATTGAAAATGAAGAAGAAAATTAGAAAAATTCTATTGAAATTTAAATACAGATTTTTTTTTTTATTATTTTTCATAATGTTAATGCATGTGATTCTATTAAGATTTGGTTAATATCCAATGTGTTTTTAACTTAAAAAAGCTCCCCAAGATTTTATTTCAATATAATTGATTGTTACTTTTTTCACACATAAAAAATATTTAACTCATTTATACTTTCAAACTGTATTTCAAAAATATTCTTGAAAAAATTAAAATTTATTTTTTAATTGAAATTATTTTTTTAATCTCAATCACATTCCCAAACAAACAATAAAAAGCTATTTTTTAAAATATAAACAATAAATCAATTCTCAACACACTTTTATAATGTGTTTGTGTTTATGACTACTCCTTTTGAGGTAAATCATAATAACTTGTAAATACGATTTTTAACTATTAGGAATAATTATTATTTTGTGCTTGGAATTTAGGTTTTAAAAAATCATTGTTAAGTTATTAGTTTACAAGTCAATTGTTCTTCCCCACCAAAAACTATCCATTAAAAAAAGTCCTACTTTCTAAAATATTTTTATTTGATTACACTTATAACTTATTTTTCTTGATAATTATTCTCAACAATAATTTTAATTAAACACATCACAAATAAACGTGATTTTTTATTTTTTCTTTCAAATTTTAATTATAAAGCTACCATAAATACAAATACATTATTAATGAATATCACGAAAAAAAATATTTTCTAAGTTCTTATAACATTTGAATTTTAATTAATCTAGTATAAAAACTAGTTTGTTAAGCCTTTGATTTTTTTACTCAATGAGAAAATATATTATCTAGTCAACTTGTGTTTGAATAAAAAATTTAAAAACAATATTTAAAATTAAAGTGTATCATTCTATAACAATAAAATTGTATAGATGTTAATGAATTCAAGAACTTAAAAAACAAATTGAAGCCTATTTTTTTAATTTTTTTTGAATTCGAGAAAACTTTATCATTTCTAAGTATTTTTTATGAACTCAAGTTAAGCAAGTAAAACTCTGACTATCTAAAACTCTTATAAAATAAAAACATCTTGACTCGAACTCTTGGGGGGACATATTTTCTTAACGTCTAGATAGATCATTGCAAATCAAATTGCTAATTATTGGAATAAATATAAAAAATTAAATAATGAAGTATATATTTAAATAAATAAACAAACACAAAATAATTAATTAAAAAACCCGACCCACCGCCCCCGAAATAAAAAATATGTGGTGTAATTGTAAGGATTTGTAGTTGGTGGACTAAAACAAAAAGAGGAATCTTATAGCTACGTCATAGCGCCTTATCGTCCTTATAAAAAAACGTTTCTCACATTTTTAAATAAATAAATAAATAAATAAGAACACAGAAGCTTCCTTTGAGAACAAGCCAAGCGAGCCTGAACTTTCTCTGTATTATCCTCTTCAAAAAAAACCCAAAATCCTCTCTCCAAAGAAACCCTTAAATACTCATCCCTCCCCCTTGCTCCTCAATCTCGATAATCTCAATTCACACTTCCCAAAATGGCATCTGGATCATCGGGTCGGGCTAATTCGGGTTCTAAAGGATTCGATTTTGGGTCTGATGACATCCTCTGCTCTTATGAAGATTATGGTACCGACAATCAAGATTCCTCTAATCTCTCTCATTCGGAACCTGTGATAGTGTCTAATTCGAGCAAGGTAACTGTTTTGGTTTTGTGATCTTTTTGTCGGGGTCATGTGTAATTATTGAAATTTGTGCTTACCTTTTTTTGGATTTGGGGAGCTAGGTTTTTTCTTACTGTTAGTTAGATTCTTGATTTTGAATGGAAGTTTCATTTTTTTCTCTCTAGTTTTTACTATTTTTTGCTGTAAATGTCGAAATTTCTGTGACCCGTGTCTGGGATTTAGGGTTTTAGATATTTAGATTTGGTTATGGATTTTTTCTAACTAATTTCCGGATGATTCAAGGTGGTTTTTTTTTTGGTATTTGGCAGTAGAGCCTTTAATTTTTTTAGTGATAGTTTTGATGGTTGCTGACTTGTTTTTCTTAACTATTTTTGGCATATGGCAAGCAAAAGGAGAATATAATTTTAGAGTTTTTGTTGAAAAAATCATAGGCCTTTTGGGTTTGTTTAATTTGGTTTTCCTTTCTTTTCAAATTGAAATATGAAAGTCGATTGAGTTTTAGTTAAATTTCATTGTTTTTATCATTTCTTAAGTAAGTGTTGAGGTTTAGATGGAATGAGATGATGTGCGAGGATACTATTTTTAGCCAATGTAATCGAATTTTTAGTAGAAAAGAAGAAAGGAGTTTTAAGCCTCAATATTTAGCTCCATAGTCTCATGCTTGCTTTATTGCAATGTTTGGTGAGTGCAAGGAGATCCTGATAAATCAAAACCAAGCATCTTTAAGTTTCTTTGGAGGAAAAAAATGTGTATGTCAGCCTGACTGCTTTTTGAATGCAAAAAATTCATGAGGAAAAAGAAGTAGGAATGTTTGATTATGCTTACCTGGCAATTCATCACTTCAAAATATCAAATTTGGATAATAAGCAAGTGCCATTGCAAACAATCATTGAGCTCTGCATTGCGGGTAGAGTTGGATAACAGACAAGTGCCATTTGGAAAGCAAAGCATTTAGTGGAGTCAACTGAAGCAGAATGTACTATCAATTGAACTGTTTAGATCTTACAGCTTTTTTTTCTGCAAATTTAAATATCGTGGTCAACTGGTGATGATAACTGGCTGCACTTTAAAAGTTTTGCTGAAAAGCTTGTTTGCACACCACAAAACTACTTGCCACTAGATAGCTGTTCTTTCTTTCTTTCATTTAGTACTTTGCTTACTAAGAAAGCACCGAGTTCAGTTGATATTTCCGGTGTACATGCTTCAAGAAGTCCTAGTTCAAGAATTGAAAGTTCAATTCATATCATTTTCTTAGATCTTTTCAGTAGTTTCTTACTTTCTACTCACCTTGAATGCTTAACCTGGAATGTATTTTTTATATCCGTTCAGTATAAGCAGAATTATCATCACATTCACTTATATGAGGAACTGCAATTTTCTACTTCAAGCAGGATTTTCACAAAAGTAGAATGACAAGGTCATCAGTGTTTCCTGCAACTTCCTATAGCCAGCCAAAGGATTCTTTGAATCAAGATGTGGTCTCTATTGTTGAGAAGAGCATGAAAAAACATACTGACAACATCATGCGTTTTCTTGAGGGTATCAGTTCTCGGCTGTCCCAGTTGGAATTGTGCTGCTACAACCTTGATAAATCAATTGGAGAAATGCGATCAGATTCTGTTCGTGACAATGAGGAGGCAGATTCGAAACTTAAATCTCTCGAGAAGCATATTCAAGAGGTGATTAGATTGCTTTCTATCAGTATTTATAATACCATGTTTTACTAACTATTAGTGTTTGATGGCTAAACTCTATGCTAGAAAGCTGGACATTGAAAATTTAGAGAAAACATCTATATGGCAAGATAATTGAAGTTACACTCCATAATAATATCCTAACTGTATTTCTGTATGCTTGTGATGCATTAAGAACTCACTTCCAAGGGTATGATGAGTGACCTGATTTTATATAACATGTTTTCATGCAAACTTGAATACTCATAAAAGTCAGGGCTTTTGTAAAAAGCTATGATTTATAATGAATTGTCTAGCCAGTAGCAACCAGTAGTGTTAGATGCATTCTTTAAAGATTATTGGTGAATTCAATTAGGACACGTTTCATCACCTTTTTTTACATGTGCGGAGAACTCTCTGATTATTAATTCATGATGCCTGTCTGTTTCATCTTTCTAATGCCTTGATTTTCTGGACAAAAACATGTATAATATTATGGTCTTCACCTATTGCCTATTAGAATTACCAAAGGAACCGTGTTTTACCTTTGCTTATTTCCCTTGGTCATTGGATGACATGTGGGAGTGCAATGGTTACCAGGTTTTCAACCTTTGGGTCAAGTAACACATCCGGACTGGCTAAAAGCTTTATTTGAGTGATAGTAGTACTTTGATAAATTTAGGGAGGCTAAATAAATGCATATGAGTAAGTACTAATGTAATATTAGGTATTTATTTGTTTTATGATTGTACTTTCTGGAGCCCCAGTGGAAATGAATTATGGGTTTCTGTGAGAAGGCAATCCTGCTTCGTTTTTAAACTATTGAACTATTATAATGCAATTACAAATATGTTTTTCACTTCTTTTTTTGCTGACAACATATTTTGATCTTCAAGTATTTCATCTTTTTTTCTGGTCGTATGATACTAGAGTATGGCTTGTTTTATGGTGTTGGCTGCAGGTGCACAGGTCTGTCCAGATTCTAAGGGACAAGCAAGAACTCGCTGAGACTCAGAAAGAATTATACAAGCTTCAGCTTGCACAGAAGGAACCCTCTTCATCAAGCCATTCCCAATCTAGCGAGGAAAAAGCTGCACCAGCTGCCTCTGATCCTAAAACAACTGACAATGCATCTGAAATACGTAACCAGCAATTGGCTCTTGCTCTGCCCCACCAGGTAGCACCACAGCAACAGGCCCCACCTGTGCCTCCACTCTCTCAAGCCCCGCCTCAGAATGTGACACAACAGCAATCTTATTATTTGTCTCCTGCCTCCTTACCAACTCAAGCAGCTCCAGCCCAACACCCTCAGAACCAATATCTAACTTCTGATCCTCAGTACCGAACACCCCAAATGCAAGATGTCTCCAGGGTGGCACCAGCACAGTCACAAGTAAACCAGACACCACAAGGCCAACAATTTCCTCAGTATCAGCAACAGTGGCCCCAGCAGTTACATTTGCAACTACAACCACCTCAACAGCCCTCCATGCAGCCCCAGATCAAGCCTCCATCCAATACAGTATACACTCCCTACCCATCACCTGGTCAGCCAACAAATCCCTCTCCACCAGAGACTCTACCTAACAACATGCCCATGCAAGTTTCCTATTCAGGTGTTCCTCAACCCTTGTCAAGTCGTGCTGACACCATGCCATATGGATATGGATCTGGAAGAGCAGCAGTTCCACAGCAACCTCCACCTCAGCAGATTAAGGGAAATTTTGGAGCACAACCCAGTGATGTATATGCAACTGCCGGACCTCATCCAGGCCTGCCCCCAGGAAGTGCATACATGATCTATGATGGTGAAACTGGGAGAACACACCATCCATCTCAACAACCTCACTTCCCACAGGGTGTATACCCTCCTCAGCCAGCCGCAGGTGCAGGTATGCCGCCCCGCCATTCAAGCTCTTCACACTTTGTTCGTAACAATCCCTACACCGACTTGATTGAGAAATTGGTAAACATGGGTTTCCGAGGTGATCATGTTGTCAGTGTGATTCAGAGGATGGAGGAGGGTGGCGAGCCTGTAGATTTTAATGCTGTGCTGGATAGGTTGAGTGCGCATTCATCTGGGGCTTCTCAGAGGGGAGGATGGTCTGGTTGAAGCCGCCACTAATCCATGTTCGTAACCTGAAATGCGGTGACAATTATGCTCGTCTTCAATTGAATAAAGGCAGTTACAATGCACGGTACTCTCCAGTACTGTGTATATGGTTATGTGTATCTATGATGTTATATGTTAGTAGTTCTTATTACATGTGTATTGGACCTTTCCCGCTGTTTTTTAGTTAGGGAAATCCAATTTCACCGTGAGTCTTTCAACTATCATGAACTTTAAAAAAGAGTAATTTGAGTTTGTAAGCTCGGATCCTCTCTCTCCCTTTTCTGTTTCTTTCAAATCTTACCCCTTCCCCTTCCCCTTTCCCCGATTCAGTGTTTAGATGCTTCTTTTCTAGTGCCTTACTTTTTTTATTTTTTATCTCCCTGGATTTATATGATAGCTGTCCTATTGCCTTTAATGGACATGGAAAACTCCATTTCTGTTCTACAGTCAGCAAAATCTAGTCGCATGCCATGTGAACTCAATTATTGTATTTGTTAAATTGAGCATTTTCAAGCTAAACTCTTTTTAATCATAAAATGGCATAATCAAATCTTGTCGGTTTGGAAAATGAAATTTGGACCCATCTAGATGCTGATTGCTGATGTGTGGTTAATTGGGGTCTTAAAGATGGATAGATATTGAATTCTGTCTCTTCATCTAACAAAAAACAAAGTATACATTTTATTAATCCAGCATGATGATATCAAATCATCAAGTCAACCCTGATCTGATACAATATATATAATAAATAAATAGACGGGCTCTGTATATAAGTATCTTCTACTCTAACCCACTTGGCTTACCATTTTTAAAACTGCCACTAGTTTCTCTTATTTTCTTCCTCCTCCCCCGATGAAAGCTCATAACTCAAGTGGTCTATTTTTTATTTTATTTTTTATGAAGAATCTCGAGTAAAACAACTTGTTTAATAAGTCACTAATCTTGATGTAGCCACCTTGCACTGACGAAAATAAAAAAAAGAATGGAACAGGATCTTATCATTTCTTCAAAACTGAACAATGTTTAAATAAGAAGTAAATTACAGATACATATATATATATAGAGAGAGAGAGAGACAAAAGGGCAAAAGCTCCATGTTAAAACTGAACTCTCTGCCTGTAATGCTGTGATATCCCATAACATTTCCTTTCCCTGGACACTCAAAACTGAAGTGTGTATTCTGTTGTCTGAGACCACAGAAACTGGAAAGTGATGGACAGAGTTGTGGCCACAATCAAGCTCCAAGAAGGCAACACGAAAATGCTTGCAGAATTATCAACTGAGTTCTTGGAATTGGGAGAATTACTGTTTCCTGATGCACACCAAAATTGGATCATCGATTAGAATGTACTATTTAATCCAAAAAAAACAAAATAAACGGAGTGGATAGGAATGTACATACCAGAAAGGCAAGAGAGTGGATTGACACGCACCCCACATCTTCCTGGCAATTCCTGGGCCGCAGTCACATTGATCGCAGCTTGATTACTGCCCTGGCTGCTCGCCAAGTTACACAAACATTTTGGGTTTGATCTGATCACAGTTTTGAGAGGATCACAGCAAGTTCCTGGCACATCTCCTGTTCCATTAAGGTAACTGAGGCAGGGAACGAGCTGGTTCAGGCACGAGGTGTCCTGTGCAGATCCATCCTGCACCAGCACCAGCAATGCAATTCCGATAATGCATGGAAAAAACTTGTCCATCTTTGTGTTTTCTCTTCTGGGTTGTGAATATACAATTTATATGAAAATGTTTGCGTGTTCGTGTCTAGGAGGAAGTGGGGTTTGTTTATCCAAGTTCTGGTGCCTGAGTAGGAAAGTTGGCCACCCGATTTTGGCTATTTTAGCCGGCCATCCTGCGATGGTGACTCCTGTTAGAGGCAGGCTATGGCAGATGGATAGGTAAAGCTACTTTTAGAGGGGGAAATGCGTACTTAATCAAACTTTTTTTTTTTTAATTTCTTTTTGGGTTTTTTCATGTACTCAAATTAGTTTCGGACAAATAAATTGATACAATAAAAACCTAAAAACAATTGTGCTTGTGACCCCTTAGGTAAAAACACATACACAATAGAGCTAGGATAGTTTTTGTATGAGGTCTATCCAACATCACAAATAATTATAGAACATGTGTTTATTCAAGAAAAATTTAAGAAAACAATCATTTTTTTAATATTTTAATATGCTAATATAAAAAGCTAATATTTAATAATAATAAAAATATTATTTTAATGTATTTTAATAAAACATATTTTGAAAAACAACTGCTACCCACACTCTTAAACACTTTTTTGTATTATGGTTTGTATTATGACTCGTGATATGTTTTTTTTTTTAAATGTTTCACTTGAAAATCCATTAAACAATTTTTGTTTTTACATTACTCTCCTAAAATTGAACTCAAACTAGACTAGAGGGTGGATATTTTTGAAATAATTATATATTGGAATTTAAGCATTTTTTTTTTGTGGAAGCCATGTGAGCCATGTTCATCTTTATGCTTAGTCCTAAAGTTAATTTCATGATTCTATGCATCTTTTCCTCTCCACTTTCCATCACCTTCTTTGACTTGTGGGCTTCACTTTGTGTTTTGAATAAGTTATTCAAGAAGAACACTCCTCTTCCTGTGCTAATTATTATCATTAGTCTATGCACCATCAAACCCCTCTTTTTTCTTACTTCCCAAGTTATATATATATATATATATATATATATATATATTCATCATGTTTTTCTTATTGTACTCATACCTTTTTTTTTAGCATCAATTATATTCATTTTAGCTCGAGTGATTGAAAATATGATAATTTTACTTGGGAAATTATATTAATTATAGTTTGATATTAAGGTGTATGATAATTTTACTTGAAAATATGTTAAAATATATATCATATACTCTATGCTCCATCAAGCCCCTCTTTTTTATATTTTTAATTTCCCAAGTTATATATATAAATCATTAATATTCATATTATTATAATATTCTTCTTATTGTACTCTTATCTTTTTTAGCATTAATGAGTTTCTAGCTCGAGTGATTTATCTATATGTGTTTGATATTACGGTGTATGATAATTTTACTTGAAAATATGTTAAAATATATATTATATATATTTTTAACATTAATCTATAAAAAGACAAAAAACCATCAATTTAATATATTTTTAAATTAAACATATATTTAAAACACAATCAAAAATAAAAACTATCACACTTACTTTTTCCCCCAAAGAATATATATGGTATGATGATTATATTAATAAATAAGCTTGAAAAAGAAAAAAATATTATTTTAATATATTTCAAAAAATAAATATTAGTAATAGTCTCAATCAAGAAATAGTTGCCGCGGAGATGATGAAGTTTCATCGGGACCATCTGTGTGAAATCTCAGCCATCCACCTTGAAATCAAAGGACGGGGAGGTATCAGAGGGCCCACCATTGAAAACCGTGTTTCGAAAACTTTAATTTGAATTTTTAAGAAAAAAACAGCGTTTAATTGACTTTTATATCCAACGGTCACGGTCAAACACACGGAATGAAAGAGAGTTTCCACTTTCTAGATCTGTTCCATGGTAATAACAAAATATTTAAAAATGGAGTCAGGGGGTGGTAGGCCTATATAACGGCTCCTTGTGGCCCGGTTTATCTTTTCAGTCGGTCAAAATTATTATTATTTTTTATATATTTTAAAATAATTCAGATATTGAATTTTCAAAATATACAATATTTAAAAAACAACAAACCACAATAAAAAAAAGAAGTGTTTTTTTTTTTTTTTAAAAAGCAAAAACAATTAGAATCTATAAAGCCTGGAGATAAGAATACCTTTAAATTTTGTTTTTATTATTTTAAAGCCTCGGAATTGGCAAAGGAAAACGTAGGCGAGACGGTTCTATTTTGTTTTCTTATGGGAATATCAATTTTTAAAAAATAGCACAAATTTAATTTTTTTAATACATGTTATTTTTGACAAAACAAAAAATAATATTTTAAAAGAATTTGTTACTCATTTTTTGTTTTGTTCCCTAGAAAAGATTTGAGCTGGTTTAATAGTGTTACATGGTTTATTTATTAAAATATTTTTTATTTAAAAATACATTCAATTTATTTTCTTAAAATTATTAAGTCAATTTGAAATAGATATTTTAAATTTTCTAACTAAATTAGAAATGCCATGTATTTTATTTCAACTGGAACTGTGATTAAAATTATTTTTTAAAAAAACTATTTTTGATATCATTATATCAAAATAATCTCTTTAAAAATTTAATTTAAAAAAAATAAAATATTTTTAATTTTTTTTAAAAACACTTTTTTTTTTTAAAGAGACAGAAAGTAAGGTAGTGGATTTTCTTATCTGTAGGTGGGGGGGAGTACATAGTTGGGATTGAATTGAAGAAGTCATTTTCATGGGCAGCAGAAAAAGGGACGAAATCAAAAGGAAATGATTAAACAGATCCTTTCATGACAAACAACTGTTTTCAAAAACCTCCCTTACGAGACACCTCAAAACGCGCCTAAAAACCACCACCAAAACAGACCAGAGCCCGCACTCTCGAATTGCCATGTCTAACCGGCGCCCGCCCCCTCCGGACCCGGCCCGGCCAGAATCCCAACCCTACAACATAATCCCCATCCAGAACCTCCTAGCTGACCACCCCTCCCTCCGCTACCCCGAGGTCAGGGCAGCCGCGGCCGCCTTGCGCACCGTCGGCAACCTCCGTAAACCACCCTACGCTCAATGGCACCATTCGATGGACCTCCTCGACTGGCTTGCTCTGCTATTCGGCTTCCAGAAGGACAACGTTCGCAACCAGCGGGAGCACCTGGTCCTGCACCTTGCAAACGCTCAGATGCGGCTCACTCCTCCCCCGGACAACATTGATACCCTGGACGCCGGAGTGCTCCGCCGGTTCCGGCGGAAACTGCTGAAGAACTATACGAAATGGTGTGATTACTTGAATAGGAAGTCGAATATCTGGATCTCTGACCGGTCGGCGGATCTGAGAAGGGAGTTGCTGTATGTGTCGTTGTTTTTGTTGATCTGGGGGGAATCGGCGAATTTACGGTTTATGCCGGAGTGTATTTGTTTTATATTTCATAATATGTGTTATGAATTGAATAGAATATTAGAGGATTATATTGATGAGAATACAGGGCTGCCGGTGATGCCGTCGATTTCAGGGGAGAATGCGTTTTTGAATGGTGTCGTGAAGCCAATTTATGAGACAGTGAGGAGGGAAGTGGATAGGAGCTTTAATGGGGCCGCGCCACATAGTGCTTGGCGGAACTATGATGATTTGAACGAGTATTTTTGGAGTAAGAGGTGTTTCGACAGGTTAAAATGGCCGATTGATTTAGGGAGTAATTTTTTTGTGACTTCTGGATCGAAGAAGAAGGTGGGGAAGACGGGGTTTGTGGAGCAACGGTCGTTTTGGAATATTATAAGGAGTTTTGATAGGTTGTGGGTGATACTGATTTTGTTTTTGCAAGCGGGGATTATTGTTGCGTGGGAGGAGAAGGAGTATCCGTGGAATGCGTTGAAGAGCAGGGATGTGCAGGTTAGGGTGTTGACTGTTTTTTTTACTTGGAGTGGGTTGAGGTTCTTGCAGTCATTGCTTGATGCCGGGACACAGTATAATCTGGTTTCGAGGGAGACTTTGGTGCTTGGGGTTAGGATGATTTTGAAAAGTGTGGTTGCAGTATGTTGGATGATTGTGTTTGCTGTGTTTTATGGGAAGATTTGGAGTCAGAGGAACAGTGATCTGAGGAGGTCGCCCAGGGATCTGAGTTGGTCATCGGAGGCTAATAAGAAGGTAGTGACTTTTCTTGAGGTTGCTTTGGTGTTTGTGTCGCCAGAGATATTGGCATTGGTTCTGCTAATTCTTCCTTGGGTTAGGAATTTTCTTGAGAATACGAATTGGAAGATTTTACGGATGTTGACATGGTGGTTTCAGAGTAGTAGTTTTATTGGTAGAGGGCTGAGGGAGGGGCTTGTGGATAATATTAAATATACTCTGTTTTGGGTTGTGGTTTTAGCCACCAAATTTGGGTTCAGTTACTTTATGCAGATTAAACCCATGGTGAAACCATCAAAACAGATGCTGAAGCTGAAGGACGTGAATTATGAATGGCACGAGTTTTTTGACCACAGCAATAGGCTTTCAGTTGGGTTGCTGTGGCTTCCTGTGGTGTTGATTTACTTGATGGACTTGCAGATTTGGTATGCCATTTATTCCTCTTTTGTTGGAGCAGGAGTGGGGTTGTTTCAACATTTGGGTGAGATCCGAAACATCCAGCAATTAAGGTTGAGATTTCAGTTCTTTGCAAGTGCAATTCAGTTTAATCTGATGCCAGAGGAGCAGCTGTTGAATGCTAGGGGTACGTTCAAGAGCAAGTTCAAAGATGCCATTGACAGGTTAAAGCTTAGGTACGGGTTTGGCCAACCTTACAAGAAGCTGGAGTCTAACCAGGTTGAGGCAAACAAGTTTGCTTTGATATGGAATGAGATCATATTAATTTTCAGGGAAGAGGATATTATCTCTGATAAGGAGCTTGAGTTGATGGAGTTGCCACAGAATTCTTGGAATGTAAGGGTGATTCGCTGGCCAAGTTTTCTCCTGTGCAATGAGCTGCTGCTTGCTCTTAGCCAGGCCAAAGAGTTGGTAGATGCTCCTGATAAGTGGCTCTGGTACAAGATACGCAAGAACGAGTATAGGCGCTGTGCGGTCATAGAAGCTTATGATAGTGTCAAGCACCTGTTACTTGAAATCATCAAGACCAACACAGAAGAGCACTCAATTATCACGGTTTTGTTTCAAGAAATTGATCACTCGCTGCAGATTGAGAAATTCACCAAGACTTTCAACATGACAGCTCTGCCTAATTTCCATGCCAAGTTGATAAAGCTTCTTGAGCTGTTGAACAAGCCTAAACAGGACCGGAACAAGGTGGTAGATACTCTACAGGCTCTATATGAGATTGCTGTACGGGAATTTTTCAAAGAGAAGAGGAGCACTGAACAGTTGATGGAGGACGGGATGGCTCCGCGTGACCCTGCTGCCATGGCTGGGCATCTTTTTGGGAATGCAGTTCAGTTGCCTGATGCTAGCAATAAGACCTTCTATAGGCAGACACGTCGTTTGCACACGATTCTTACCTCCAGGGATTCCATGAATAATATCCCAGAAAATCTAGAGGCCAGACGCAGAATTGCATTTTTCAGCAATTCCCTGTTCATGAACATGCCCCACGCTCCCCAGGTTGAGAAAATGATGGCTTTTAGTGTGCTGACCCCTTATTACAATGAGGAGGTGGTATACAGCAGAGAACAGCTTCGAACTGAAAATGAAGACGGGGTTTCCACACTGTACTACCTGCAAACTATTTATGCTGATGAGTGGAAAAACTTCATGCAGAGGATGCGCCGTGAAGGAATGGAAAAGGATGGTGAGATATGGACAACCAAGTTGAGAGATCTTCGGCTCTGGGCATCTTATAGAGGCCAGACGCTTGGCCGTACTGTGAGGGGAATGATGTATTATTACCGTGCTCTTAAGATGCTGGCTTTTCTTGATTCTGCCTCGGAGATGGACATTAAGGAGGGTTCACGAGAACTTGGCTCAATGAGGCGAGACAATGGTTTGGGTAGCTTTGACTCTGAAAGTTCTCTTTCTAAGAGCCTGAGCAGAAATAGCAGTTCAGTGAATTCGTTATTTAAAGGTCATGAGTATGGGACTGCTTTGATGAAATTCACGTATGTGGTTGCCTGCCAGATATACGGGGCACAAAAGGCAAAGAAGGATCCCCATGCTGAGGAAATCTTGTATCTGATGAAAAATAACGAGGCCCTTCGAGTTGCCTATGTTGATGAAGTAAACACTGGGAGGGATGAGAAGGAATATTATTCTGTACTTGTGAAGTATGATCAGCAGGTGGACAAGGAAGTGGAAATCTACAGGGTGAAATTGCCGGGTCCCTTGAAACTCGGTGAGGGAAAACCAGAGAATCAAAATCATGCCCTAATCTTCACTCGTGGGGATGCAGTGCAGACTATTGATATGAACCAGGATAACTATTTTGAAGAGGCTCTCAAAATGCGGAATCTTTTGGAAGAATACAGGCGCTACTATGGAGCTCGTAAACCTACTATCTTGGGAGTCAGGGAACACATTTTTACTGGCTCTGTCTCATCTCTTGCATGGTTTATGTCTGCTCAGGAAACTAGTTTTGTCACCCTGGGTCAGCGTGTTTTGGCAAACCCTTTGAAAATTCGAATGCATTATGGCCATCCAGATGTCTTTGACAGGTTTTGGTTCATGACTAGAGGTGGAATCAGTAAGGCTTCCAGAGTGATTAACATTAGTGAGGACATATTTGCTGGCTTTAATTGCACCTTGAGAGGAGGAAATATTACTCACCACGAATACATCCAAGTTGGAAAAGGCAGGGATGTTGGGTTGAATCAAATATCCATGTTTGAAGCAAAAGTTGCCAGTGGAAATGGTGAGCAAATTCTTAGCAGAGATGTCTATAGATTGGGCCACAGGCTGGACTTCTTCCGTATGCTGTCATTCTTCTATACTACAGTGGGATTTTTTTTAAACACTATGATGGTCATTCTGACTGTGTATGCATTTCTGTGGGGCCGCCTTTATCTGGCTCTTAGCGGTGTTGAGGGTTCTGCTTTGGCCAACAAGAGCGGTAACAATAAGGCACTTGGTGCTATTTTGAACCAGCAATTCATCATCCAACTTGGCCTCTTCACTGCCCTTCCTATGATAGTGGAGAACTCTCTTGAGCACGGGTTTGTTGAGGCTATTTGGGATTTCTTGACGATGCAGCTCCAGCTCTCATCTGTTTTCTACACATTCTCTATGGGAACTCGGACACACTTCTTTGGCCGTACCATCCTCCATGGTGGTGCAAAATATCGGGCAACTGGGCGTGGTTTTGTTGTGCAGCACAAGAGTTTTGCAGAGAATTACAGGCTCTATGCCCGTAGCCATTTTGTGAAGGCAATCGAGCTTGGACTGATACTTGTAGTTTATGCAGCATACAGCCCTGTAGCTAAGGACACATTTGTTTATATAGCAATGACCATCTCTAGTTGGTTCCTGGTTGTGTCGTGGATAATGGCCCCGTTTGTCTTCAATCCATCTGGCTTTGATTGGTTGAAGACAGTATACGACTTTGATGATTTTATGGACTGGATTTGGTACCAAGGTGGTGTGTTTGCAAAATCTGAACAAAGCTGGGAAAGATGGTGGTATGAGGAGCAGGATCATCTGAGGACAACTGGGCTTTGGGGAAAGTTACTGGATATAATATTGGACCTTCGCTTCTTCTTTTTTCAATATGGGATTGTATTCCAACTAGGTATTGCTGCTGGAAGCACTAGCATTGCAGTTTACTTCCTATCTTGGATTTATATTGCTGTCGCCTTTGGGTTTTTTTTGATGGTAGGATATGCCCGGAACAAGTATGCTGCAAAAGAACACATCTACTATCGGATGGTCCAGTTTCTGATCATTGTGCTTGGTATCCTTGTGATTATAGCCCTGCTTCAGTTCACATCTTTCAAATTTACTGATGTTTTCACAAGTTTGTTGGCGTTTATCCCCACTGGATGGGGCATTTTATTGATTGCCCAAGTAGTCCGCCCCTTCCTGCCCTCTATACTTTGGGAAGCAGTGATTTCTGTGGCTCGGCTATATGATATAATGTTTGGGGTGATAGTTATGGTCCCTGTGGCATTTTTGTCATGGATGCCTGGGTTCCAATCAATGCAGACTAGGATCCTCTTCAACGAGGCATTCAGCAGGGGCCTCCGGATCTTCCAGCTTGTCACGGGAAAAAAATCTTAGTTGATTTGTGATTTGAGGTAATTCTGTCACAACTCTTTCAGCTTAAGGAGATTTTTCTCAGCCCATCAGCTCTGTTTCTGATTATTAGCCTTCTTTTTCAACCTAAACTAACAAAGTCGAATCATAACTTAAATGACTGGAATATGCTAGGGTTGCACTGTGCAGTTTACGTGATGTTTGCATTTATTCTTTTATGTTAAATGAAGGGGAGCCTCTCATACTCTGGACCACGAAGTCATTGTATAGAAAATTTGTGATATTTCACTATTTTTAAAAATGACATGTGTTATCTCTGGTCTTTTTTATATTGGATTTGGGTTTTTTTTTTAATTAAATTAAATTAATTCCTCAATATCTATTTTTAAAAAAATATATTGTCTTATATGTCATCATTTTCATTCATTTTAACATTTTCTTATGGCCAGAAAAAAAACCCAGTGTAACATAAGGTAAAAAAAATCATTTGTTTCTCTCTCTCTAAGCTCATGTATTTTTTGGTTTTATTCTTCAACATTTGATTTATTTAAAGATTGAGTTTTTTTTTTTCAATATGTTTTTCACAAATTTTGAAAATAACATGGGTTATTCTGATTTTTTATTTATTTATTGTTCATTGTTATTTTTTAATCATATTATTAAATAAACGTGACTTAGTGCGTGTTTGGGAGTGTGGTTGAGGTCACTTTTGAAAGTGATTTTCATTTAGAAATGTATCAAAATAATATTTTATTTATTTATTTTTTTAAAATTATTTTTGACATAAGCACATGAAAATGATCTAAAAACACCAATAACAATTAATTTAAAGTAAAATATAAAAATAATTTTTTTTAATTTTTTTCAAAAGTGTTTTTGAAATGCAATGCCAACAAGGCTTTAATGGATCTAGTGAGGTCAATTACTCAAGTCTTGAATTTTTCTTTCTTCTTTAAAAACACTAGGCCGAGTCGTGTCATAGCACGAGACATTGCTATAGGTTTGCTCACTCATATTTTATCTTTTTTTTATCGATGTGTTTTTTCATTTTAGATCTTCAATATTTTGTTAATTTGAATTGGAATTTCTAATTTGTTTAGTTTTGGATTTCATGGTGTTGTCATGGGTTAATGTCCTAGATCAAAAGTTTTACAATTTAAATATGGTTGACCTTGGTCGATCCAATGTGTCAGGTGTCTTAATATTTTTTATAAAAAGATATTATCCAGTGTGTCATCATCTAAATATTTAAAAAAATTCTCATTATAATATTGAACTTTTGACTTTCTAGTAGTTTTATATTTTTTGAAGTTATAAAAAAATATAACACAGCATAGCACAGGTAAAACAAAACTAGTTTTTTTGCTATTGTTTGATCCATAGAATAATGGTAAAATCATTTCCTCAGTTGCACTATTTATTCAATTCTTTTTATACCCTCCACGAGTGAAACGAGTTGAGGTGTTGAATCCTGCTTTCTTAATAATTCTGGGTTTTGTACATTATCTTAATTCAGCTACACTGGCACAACTTGGGAATGAACCTCGAGTTTTCCTTGGACATTTTTTTTTCCTGTTTATGTCTGTGTGGTTGATAAACAATTAGTTTATCCATTAGACTTTTGCTAATCATATACTGATGTTTTTTAGTCTCTGATTAAATCTTTGAATGAATGACAACTGAATCATTTGGTCTACTATCTACTTTCCTACAAATTTTCTAGTCATTACTGAGAGGAGTGGGGTATCTTTTGCAGGTCTCAAGTCAAGAAGAGTTGTAAGATAACCATACGAACTGAGAGATTAGATTTCTCCCAGGTTTTTGCACGCGAGACTGGCACAGTTACTACTCTGGTAATGTCTGAAATTCAGTGTGGCTCGAGAGGAAATTCTTATTTTGTTCTCCATTCTCAGATTCTTATCTCCATTGCTGATGTAATTTGCTTAATACCCCACTCCCCTCATTTCTGAAAATACAGCTCTTCATGCAGTGTCCATATAATATCGAAAGTAGCTTAGTGCGGTAGCTTTGTTGAGATTGCTTGATTATTTGTAATTCTTTTGCCAGATATACAGCTTTTGAGTTACTCTTACTTCAGATCTGATGTCTTTATCCTTGTATTTCTGCTGCGGTATAGAACACTAATCTTGTTTCGTCTTGACTGACTGTGTTGAGGACAAAAATGGTGATATTCAACGAGGCAGGCAATCTGCCATGCCTAAACTCACAGTTTGGTTTTGACTGTATAGATCACTTCACCTGTTGCTCTATTAGTTTGGCGATTTTTGCCGAGATTGTGAGATTATAAAACTGATTTCTTGTTGATTATGCTTCTTTCTGTTTATTGATCTTATACATTAGCTTTATGATTTGATCCCCTATAGTGTTATGGCCAAGAACACGATTCTTGCTTTTGCTGAACTCTGTGTTATGGATTGGATTGCATGAAGCTGAAACTTTGCACCCTTTTCTTTATTTCAACCTCATTGAATGAATTTATGCTGAAAAATTTCAAGTGAGAAAATATATAAAGTGCTATGTGATTTTCTGGGAATTTTGTTTTGTATAAAATATTTGATGTCAAAATAAAAAGGAAAACCGGAAAGATTCATGTGGAATAAGAAGATTGATCAGTAGTATGTGGTAGAATTTTGCTGGATAGCTTTAATTTGAATAATTTGAAAAAAAATATTATTACATGCTTGTCATATTAATTGAATTGAATTATGATAAATTCTTCATTAAATACTTTGAAATAATATTTATTGACACACATAAATAATCGCTCTCTTTACTATATCCGTTGCGTTATTTATGCTTTTATTATCTATTCTTCAAATTTTAAGTTAATTAGTTCCATGAAAATATTAATAACAGGAAAAAAAAAAAGCATCCACACGTGGTTAAATCCTAGGGTGACAGCGTAGAGTTGAACATGAGCGGACAATATGAACTTGTCATGGAAATTATAAAATAACTTTCATAATTGAACAAAGTAATCGGAATCAGCACTGAACAAGTCAGGATTAAAAAGAATAATTAATTAAATTTATTTATTTTTTAAAACTGATTTCCGATGATATTTACAGGGATTAATCTTGGACAAATCTATAAATCTTATAAGCTAATCAATTGAATTAAAAATCACCAGCTGTGTTTGTTTCATTAAAAATAATTTAAATTAATATTTTTAGTTTTTTTTTTTGTTTTAATACCATGATATTAAAAATAAAATTTAAAAAATAAAAAAATATATTGTTTTAATATATTTTCGAAGAAAAAACACCATTAGAAAATAGGATTATAGCTGAAAAGAAAGATCAAAGATGGGTCCTATCAATTTAAGTTCATCTCTATCCATCTGAACCGGAAAAAGAAGTCTAGAACAGCAGGTTGCCTCTTCCACTGGACTTCTCTGCCGCGCGCGCGCCCATATATATATATATTCCTAATGACAAATTGATCTTTTATTATAGGAAAAAATATCTGCAAAAAAATCGTTTGCCCAACACAATTAATTATTAATTTCATGACAAAGACGATTTGCTTAATTATAAAAATAATTTGGGTTTATATAGTGTGATGAACTCTCAATATAATTAAATAAACCAGTAAATGCTACTGTAACTAAAAAAAACAATACAAAATTAGTAGATAGTATAGAAAGAAAGATATTTCCCTAGATATTTAAACTCCTTGTTCATACAATTCGATCGGACGTTTACTGATAAGGACACGGTAGAAAATTAAGAGTACAAACTAAATTTGTCACCATTTTCAGCAACCAGAGATCACAAAAGAAAATGGAGAAGGCTTTGTTAGGAGAAAGCAGCGGTGGACGAGATGGACTTTTTAGAAGAATAGATAAGTCCACGTCCAAGTTTACTCGACGTTCTGATGCTATCACTCATGGTTCTCCCTTTCAAAAAGCTGCTGCTCTTGTTGATCTGGTTAGCATCTTTCATTCTTTTCTTGGAAGTTGTAACTTTTTTTGTGATCTTGAATGTAAATGTTAATCATTTTATAGTAAAAGGATTACATTTTGACTCTCTAAATCGAAATGGGTTATTATAAAGTTGAGTTTTGAGTGTTTGTGTTTTATGATCATGTATTGTTTTCGTTTAGTTTGTTTGTAGTCCTTAGTATGGCACAGTTTGTACGTTTATTTCCAGTAATATAGGTCCATCAAGGGGTAGTGAAGTGGCTAAAATTCAATATATAATATTGATTTATAGAAATTAATGATTGGTGATTAAGCACCAAGCCGATCACTGAAAAATTAATGAAAAATATGAATTGTCATATTAGTTGCTAGCATGCGAAGAGCTGAATCGGTTTTTGCTTTTACTTACTCATCTATTTATCTCCCGAGCATTTTACTAACCATCTTAAGTTTAAGATTTTTGACAAAAATATTTACCTTTTGTTATCGGTTGAGTATCTTTGGGACTGGGATTGAATTTAGTTGGATTGGTTTGAAAATACTTTGTACAGGCTGAAGATGGTATGGGAATACCGGAAGAAATTCTTGATCAAGAAAACTTTGAAAGTGTTGCAAAGTTCTATTTCATCTTTATTCAGTTTGATATCATTTGGACCCTCAATTACTTTGCAATGATAGCACTAAATTTCTTGGAGGTCAGTACCCTTCTGTTACTGATAACTGCTACATGCTTTCAGTTTATCATCAAGGTGCCGAGAAAACTGAAAAACAAAAACAGGATTTTCCAATGTCTTTCTAAATGATCACATAATTCTTAAATTGGTTAATTGGTGCAGAAACCGCTGTGGTGTCAAAATAATTCTGGACATTCTTGCAATGATAGGGAGTACTTCTATCTTGGGCAGCTGCCGTATTTAACTGCTGCAGAGTCCTTTGTTTTTGAGGTATAAGTAAATCTCTTCTTGATGTTTGTTTCTAACTTGGAGAAGTGAGTTTCTGGCCTTGCTGCGGCATCTCTACATAATCGAACAAGAGTTTTTTCTTTAGTGTAGAGAAGTTAACCAGTTGGATAACTTCAATGTGGTTTATTTAGAGTAGGACATGGTCCATAGGATTGAAATCTATCCTTCTATTCAGGGTGCTGCAAAAGATGCTGGCAACACAGAGGCACATATACTCTTGAGTAATGGCTTAAATATTGCAAAACTGATTTGTGAATTTTTTTAACATTTACTGACTGGAGTTGTAAGTGTACAATAAAAGAAATTAATACTATACATTTGGGTCATGCACTGTGGCACTTTTAATGAATTACTTGTACCAGAAACTCGTAATAGGTTTCTTGTTTGGGCAAGAAGTCTGTTATGGGTAAAGCAAATTATTGTAAGGACTCAGGACTAATTAACAAAATTTTGAAGGATCTTCTAGGATTTCTTGAAACGTTAGCAATAAGGTGGATAAGTTTTTATATCTGCCACCAAGTTTTGAAGGTGCTGAAAATTTCACAAATTATTTCTGCTGGAAAACATGCATCTAAAGTATAGACTTGATAAAATGCATAGTTGGTAATATATGTCTTGAATTCATTAGTAGTCTTATTACTAAACATGTCACTTTAACTGGGGTTATTCTGTCACCAGATCTGGTCTTTGGCAAGTTACATTGGTTTCTTTTTTCTTATGCAGGGCATAACAGTCATCATACTAGTGGCACATATTTTCTTTCCATTATCATATGAAGGTTTCCCCGTCTACTGGAAAAACCCTCTTAATTGGTTAAAGGTACTTGGCTAAGGTTTTCTTATTCTGAAGTTTTTATCTGATTGTTGTTATTTTTATTTCTAGTTAGATAGGGTTTGCTTATTGGCAATACTTATAGTTTTGGAACATGAATACCTCTCTCTCATTGTATATACTTTTTCCTTGGAGAAAATTGCACCATACATATTGTTTGTTAACGTGAAACTCTAGCACCTTATCCCATAAGCTAATGAATGAACTCCAGTTTTAACCTTTTAAGCAGCGTTACTTGCATTTACTTGCACCCTATGTATCCCATATGAGCCGCTCCATAACATTTTGTCTTGCCAAAACGTAAACCCAGCTTAAAGTTTGGTGTCTTGAAGGTAAATGATTCTCTTGTAATTCTCTTGTAATGTTTGTGGTAATGTATCCATTTGTGTTTTTCCATGTGAGAAACAGAGTGTATTTGCATATAGCTGATTGTTGTTACTGGTCATCTCTGCCAAATCTAAATTGGGAAGTTGATAGGATCACATAAAACAAGACTTGTTCAGCTGTTTATTGCATAAAAAAATCCATCTTCGTGTTTCCATGTTTGTCTAGTCACAAAATGCCTGCTTGTCATCTTACTTTATTTTTCATTTGGGCAACCTAGCTCTCTATTTATACAACATGCATGTGTCTCTTTATGAAATGTACATCTTCATCAATAAACTCTATTCTACAATTTTAATTGATGAAGAAAATGTTAATTTGTCATTCCTTAGGTTTTAGTATGCACATTTTTGTTTTATTGTTTCATCAACGTGGTGATACAATCTTTTGGGTGGCTGAATTTTCAGGTCATTTTCCTGTGCATTGTGGTTGTTGATTTGGTGGCTTATGCGATCTATGCGTCTCCAGTGGCTTTTAATTTTCTTCCTTTCAGGATTGCACCTTACATAAGAGTTGTGTTTCTTATTCTACACAACAGGTATGTATGTCATAAAACTCACATGCTCCTTGTTCATGTGTTAGCTATAGTTCATATTATTCTTCTCTTATATATATATAGATAAACCTTCTTTCAATTTGTGTTCTGGTGGTGAAGATTGCGTTTAATCTATAGCATTTTAGTGAATAAAGATATTATTTGGTGAACTGTTGGCAGTTTAGTTTGGTACAAACTATAGGATTGGATTGCATGATATTTGTTATGGACTACTATTTGTCAAGGATTTTTCTCTGTAAGGCTTCATCATTACTAATTGCCAGTGGAATCAAAGGTTGGCACAATTTCTGTAGGATGTTTACATCATGCTCATGATTGAACCTCTTAAGCAGGGAGAATGAAACTAGGAGGACTGCATTAGAAGGGATGAAACAATCATTTTAGGGGAACAATGATTGAGATCTTTCTTCTCTACTTCTATTGTCTGTGGTAATTGGGTTATCATTTTATTAAATTCTTTTTTAAAAAGAAGAAAAAGTAGATGGATTATCTATTTTTATAATGTTTAGTTATTTGTACATGTAATTTGAACGTTATGGTGAACATTTTTAAATTGCACTTCTTCAAACAACTTATGGTTATTTGACAGGTTTTTTATTTTGTCATGACCTTAGGGACTTGCAAACGAGCATCATCATTTTGGGGGGAATGCTTAAGACTTATGTGAATGTCTTGGTTCGTATACATTCATTCCTTTATCGATATTGCTGCTGGAACTACTATTAATCTTAGTCTACAATTATTGTCAGTCTCAAATTGCTTTTAGATGTTGCTCAATGCTGTATTTCCATTTATCTTATGAGGTGGTTTAATATGTTTTTATTTCCATCAGTGCACACTACATAATGTCGTTCTCTTTTCTATTTATTATTGTCCGATGTCTTTGTGCAGGCTCTAGGGCTTTTGTTTCTGCTTTTCTCCAGTTGGTTAGCCTATGTCATGTTTGAAGATACCCAGCAGGGAAAAATAGTTTTCACTTCATATGGCACCACATTGTATCAGATGCTAATTTTATTTACAACATCCAACAATCCAGATGTATGGATACCTGCATACAAGTAAGTTTTCTTGAGAAATGATTTATGTGATCTTTTTTGTTCTGTTTTTCTTCCTTCCATTTCCCCGTGGCTAGTGAGGTGTCCTTTTTTTTTATTTGTGTGTGCTTACTCTATATTGAGGTTGGAGGGTGGTGGTAAAATGTTGTTGTCATTTGAAGCTATTGAACTGAATTTTTTTTTATGAATCTCTAGCTTTAGAAAAATTAGAAAAAAGTAAAAAAAAAAAAAAAACTCATTTTTGCCTCTTATTACACTTTGCATTTTGTTCTTCCAAAAATAATGATTTGAATTCTGTAAATGATGAGTTCAAAGATTAATTACATTATGGTTAAACCTTTTCCAACCATTGAGAAATAAATGATTGATGAAACTAGGCCAGATTGGATTATTGATAAGTTACAATTGTAAAGTTCACGTTATAAGGATTTGAGGGCAAGTAAGAGAAACAAAATTTAAGGATTCAGACCTTGAAACTTCTGATAATAGATCTGAGAGTTAAATAAAATTCATAGGGTCAGAAATATCAGAATGAGTATTCTTTGTATCTTGGAAGAGCATTTTCAATGTAGCGTGAGATTATACATACATGCAAAGTTGATAGGCACATTTTGTTGGACAAATATAAAGTCATCAATGCTTTATAGGAACACCAAATACTCAAAAGATGGTCTGGGGAAGGAACAGGTAAACGTATCACTCACTAATTGAAAGTGGAGGAAAAGTCATGTGATGATAGTCTGGATTGCATCATGGACATTTGGACATGTAGTGGGCCTTGATCCATTGTCAATGGCACTCCACTTTGTAAAAAAAAAAATAAAAAAATTGAGAGATACAGATTGTTGTTAGCAATTGATAGAGTGCTAATTGCTCCAACCTTGTATATGACACTGGAATTGACTTAGCTTGAAGTCATAAGACAAGATGTGATTTCTGAAGTCATGGGAAATGTGACCTAAACAATGTGGAGTAAGTCATTGATGTTAAGTTGTTTGACCTTAAAGCTTGGTTGAGTTTATTATGATGTTATTCTTTATGAGAGTTTGTAGACACTGCAAATACAAAAGATTATCAAGTGTAGATTAGTCCAAAGTATTACCATATAATTTGCATTTTACTTGTGATATGTAGCAAAAGGTTTGGAGGTGCATATATAATATTTAGAGATATAGAGGATGGACACCTTACATTTTTGGTTGGAGATTCTGCATGACAAATCGATTAGATATGCTTTTCCGTTCATTCAAGGACTTTGAATGGAAATTTGTTATATGGGCTTGCTTATAATCTGATTTGCCACTATTAACATTCTTTAGGTGTACTTGAAGTGTAATAAGTCTTTGCTAACTGCTAAGGCATTTTTTTTGAAAAAAGGTCTTTGCTCCCTTTGAAGTGATAATTCTCTTAATTGTTTTTAGAGTATTGCCTCTCTTTGGATAATTTATATGGTGAAACACATGGAGCAGAACAAAAAAACATATAAACAAGAACAAATTATGTTGTTCACATCTTTTTTTTGTTTTTCAGGGTTTCACGTTGGTATTGCTTGTTTTTCATCCTCTACGTGCTAATAGGAATGTACTTTGTCACCAACTTGGTTCTTGCTGTCATATATGATAGCTTTAAAGATCAGGTAAAGTTGAAAATGTGAATCTTCCTCTTATTTTCAAATGCTTATACCATTTCCTTCCCGATATATTACAAAATATTTTGTAGGATGTTTTTTTTGTGTTCAGAGATAAAATGAAAATGTACATCCTTACATTTTCTTTCTGTTCTAGCTTGTAAAACAAGTTTCTGAGATGGACCGTTCAAGGAAAAGAATACTGATGAAAGCCTTCAATCTCATTGATAAGAATGTAAGTATGTTATCACTCAGTACCATGCTTTTTAACTATCCATTCAATTTGCATTATTTTATATTCCATGGAGGCTAACATGCACACACCCCACAAATATAATCTTTGTGCTTAATTCTTGTTCATTGAAAGTAATTGTATAGCCTTCCACTTTCAAACAATGCCTTCAAAATATTGTTCTGACATCATGACATCCCAAATACTTCTGCTTTCTGAGAGAAATGCTCTTCATTAAGTCCTTTTAGATATCTAATAAAATTGAAATCTCACGGCGAAATCAATATGGCCCTTGCATGATGATTCCCTGCCAGATGAAGAAATACTTTTTTTTCTAAATAAAAGATGAATCCTTTTGACTAATTTGTGTACCATTGTTGCCATGTCCATTTTTGGTAGATGTGAATGATAGCCACTTTCTTTTGTTAAATGCTCAACGTGATATTGATCTAGGAATTTTTTTTATCTAAACACAAAAAAGAGCATGGTACTGAATGGATGACATTGTATTCTCCCTAGAAACATACTGTACAATGTAAACAAAAGATCTTCTTTGCAGTCCTTCTGCTTTTCAGATATGGCTTCAGTTTTGTGGTGCACCATAATGAAGTTAGGAAAACTATTTTATCCAAAATGAGAAGACAAGATGACTTTAAATCCTTAAATATTCTAGAGTGCTGAAATCAAATTCACCAAATCATTGCAAAAGTTGCATGCTCTTTTGCTAAACTCACAAGAGCATATAAAAAAAACAGCTCCTTCAGGCTATTTGGACAAATACATGGCTCTCCATATGTCAATAATTTCATTTTCTTTTACCCGAGCTACATAATTATGTAGGAATAACGTTTGAAGGTGTCACTTCTAATAGAATGCATGAAACAAATATCTGGAGACAACTTGTGGTATGATAAAATGTAAGCATTGACATGGTTTACGATTGTGAACAAAACAAAAGCTTTATTCTTTAAAGGTATCTTGGCCTTACAAATAAGATTACATACAGATGCTTGAGAAGATGTAGGGTTATGAAAAAGAGGAGCAAGAAAGATTTTCAAATAACATGTCCTGAATTTTTCAAATACAATGCTCTCTCTCTTATCTTCTTGGACACAAACACACTAAATCAAGCGATGAGGTGGCAAGGATAGTTTCTCTCTCAAATTCATCTGTCTGATCTAATGCAATTGTTTGTTTTGAACAGCGCATGCATGCGCACACAATGTGCACAATATGACTGAATGTCGTATTCCTGCACTGTCATTTACTCCTTGGTGTAGGGTTTTCTTCAAATTTAAAGGAATAAATTTTTCAACCCCCCCCCCCCCCTCCCAGCATTGTTACACCCTTGTTTATTGGCCTACCACTGTGATTTCAACATTTCAATATTGCATTTTTTTCTATTTATTAAAATGTAGTTGCTGATATCTTATTTGTTGTTATTTGTTTCGTGTCCAATGGGAATCCCATTTTTGTTCAACAGAATGCTGGATACCTTAATAAGGAGCAATGCATTTGTTTATTTGAAGCGTTGAACAACTACAGGTATTCCTTGTGTACCATCTTCAATACACTTTCAGGACATACTCCATAAATCTTGTGCATAAGATCCTTCCAATTTATGATTCGCAGAAACAGTTTTAGTCCAATTCAAATTATGATATAAATCTTGTGCATAAGATCCATCCAATATATGATTTGCACACTTTTAATGTCTGTTTGGGACAACTTTTCAACTAAAGTTTTCAAAAAAATAATTGTTTTTGCTCCAAATTAATTCATTTTGGTGTTTTTGGATCGTTTTGTGTTCTAATGTCAAAAACAAATTTTTAAAATAAAATAAAATTATTTTAATGCATTTCCAAGCAAAAAACACTTTGAAAAGCAATTGTTACCATTGTCCGAAACACCCCCTTAGTCTAATTCAATTGATGTTAGAGAAGCAACAATAATAGAATTCTCAAAAATAGAATGACACTGCAAAAAAGTATATTTATATTCCTGAATATGGTGCTTTCTAGATGGATGACTGTGATTGGCAGATTCCTGAAGGTTCTTGTTTTGACCTTTTCCATCTTGATTCCTAAAAGTGGCATATAGTTTATTCTGCCTTGAGGAACTCATTTTCAGCAGAGCGCCTTCTTCACTCTTTGACTGGAGAAACAAATGGGATTGATGTGTGATCATGAAAATAGTTCCCACTTCCCTGAAAAGAATGAGTGGATGAGCTTTAAGCACTATATTAGTTGGATTTCTTAGGATTTAACTATATTAGTTGGATTTCTTAGGGTTTCACTATGTTCATTCTTTGTGCTCTATCCTCCTTTACAAGTTGGAAAAGAAAGGACATTAAGGTAGTCATCTATGGCACAGAGGTGAACTACCCTTCATTAATTATTAATTCAGTCATTTACTTGTGTATTCAACTTTTACTTGGTAGAACAACAACAGACATCCACAGATGCTTGCCTTCAACTAACTGTTTGAATATGAGTAACATTGTAAATCACAACTTATACTCGGATATCCATTTCTAGTGCAAAGACATTCTAATGGTGTCTTGTGCTTTCTTTGCACAAGGATTGGTCAACTTTTGCCTACTTGTTATGGATTCAATGTCAAAACCAACCTTATTGAAAAGCCATTTATTTTATGAGGATAGTTCATATCTTTCCTTGATGAAAATTAAAGTGGATTATGCCTTACCTGAATCTCATTTGTTAATGACAAGAATAGCTTCATTATGCGTACTTAATTTTCACTAATCTATCATCCATTTGGTCCTAAAGTAAGAATGAACAACTACATTGTATACCACCATCCCTGTGACAAATCATTATACAAGGGTTTTTAAAGCTATTGTTAGATGCAAGATTATCACAAGACAATCATATAGGCTAACAATTGATGTGCTGATTGGATTAATCCACCAAAGTCAGCTTTTTTCATTATATATTATTTGAAATAAAAGCCTTGATAACATATGAGTGTGGGGATACTGTAGCAGAAAACAAGCACAACTCTTTGTAAACGATATATTGACCAAAGGAAAGCATTTGATTGTTAGATTTTTTTTCTGTTGTGTATATATTTATTGCTTTTTCTTGAGCTTCTTAGTTGGTCTTGTTGACTGGGGTTGTTAACCGGTTGGTTCCATGGGCACGATCTTCGTTTTTTTCTTCCTGTGAATATGGTTTCCCTCTCAAACGTTATTCTTTTTTAGCCTTGGGTCTTATTTAAAATTGCAACCATGGTTTTATATTGTTGCAAGTCATCTGATCTTCAGTTGTCTCATCATGGGTGTCATCTTGGGAGCACTTTAACTGATGTAAGAATTGTAATAATAATCACCTTTGTTTTACACCATGTCTTGTCATATTTTCTATCATTTCCATTCGATGGAGTTTGAAAAAAAGAAGGGAAACAGATGGCTAAACGTTACCATGGTTAAGGATAAAATATTGCTTACCTTTAGATTTTATAACTCAAGTTATTATGTTGCAAATTGTTTTATATATTAAAGTATGTGCTGTTTATTTATATTTATTTTGTTTATCAGGACTTTGCCAAACATATCAAAGGAAGAGTTTGAGTTGATATTTGATGAACTTGATGATTCTCATGATTTCAAGGTATATTCATATTTTCAACCTCTTGTTTAAACAAAACACAGGTGATCTTTTGTTATCACCATCATTTTGACACGATATTTACATCATGGAAATGCTATGTATACAAACAAACAGTGCTAGAACTCCACTCAAACATAAGTGGTGGATTGTGGGTTTCACACATTTTAAATTGTTAGTTGAGCACTAATAGAATAATTGCCACATCAATTTGCATGATTTCTACATGGCTTGAAAGGAAAGAAACAATTTTTTTCATCAAACTGATCATCAGTACACACACATGTATGCATGTAATTGTTCTAATATTTTTGCGCGTATCATATTTTTTTGAATTGTTCACAAGTTATGCACAAAAATATTTCTGATGCTGAGTTTGTTGCGAGTCTTATGCATGTTGTAGAAGTTTTAGATATACACAAAGTTTCATTATAAAATTGCTATCTTGAAAAACCATAAAGAACTCCTTTCATCCTTGTGCAAGCCATATGCTCAAAAGTATTATTCCAAGATCAAGTATCGTATGTTTACTTGGCTATGTGGATGTGTGTATGAGTACAAAATTCCAAAACTCACATTATTTTTTGTTGCTCCTCATCAGCTACGAGAATTCATTTATATTACTGATATTCAGCTTCTATTTATCTAAGATATGTGGTTTGCTTGTGCTAACATTTGCAAAAGCTTGCAAGAGTCTTTCAGGCCCATCCCATTTGGCACATTTTAACTAGGCCATTTATCATAAAGATGACTTTTGATTATTGTAACTTTTTCATTGGACATCTTTCAGTTATGTTTTCAGCATTTCATTTGGCTATTTTTATTTTTTTGTTGGACATCTTTCAGTTATGTTTTCTGGCCTTGGTATCTTTTCTTTATGTAGATCAACTTGGATGAATTTGAGGACCTTTGCAATGCAATCGCTCTAAGATTTCAGAAGGAGGATGCTGTAAGTCGTATTGCTCTGAAACTGAAACACAAGGAAATTATATGGAGCTTTTAGACTGCATCTCTGATACTGTCGATTTTGTTTGCAGCCATCTTACTTTGAATACCTTCCATCAATCTACCATTCACCTTTCTCTGAAAAGTTGAAAGCGTTTGTACGAAGCCCTAAATTTGGCTACATAATATCTTCAATTCTCGTCATGAATCTGATGGCTGTCATGATTGAGACTACGGTATGGCATGAAAACTTGATAGAACTGATGATCCCCCCCCCCCCCCCCCCTTTTTCCGCCTCTTATCACGATAAACATATAGAGCTTAAAGTTCGGTTCCTCAATGTTTGAATTCTGCTAAGATTTGGTTGATTAATCTGTTTAAATGTTTATTCTTGTATGGAAGAGAGTCATCAAGAAGATTCTTTTTCTATAATCACATCACTGGAAAACAATGCGGGCTTTGGATGCAGCTGTTGCCAAGATCATCTAAAGTCAACTCCTCTAAATACAATATATGAGTGCATGTTTGCATTGAAATGTAATTGAACCATTTGGAAAGGAGATTAAACTAGAATTTGACACACACAAGGTCTTTGCGCAGTTCATTTCAAGACAACCAACTTTTCAATGACATGATCTATCCGACTCAATAAACAAAACCAAATATTTGAAACCACCAAGATCATTTTATTAGATCACTGTCTTGACATTGTATATTTAAATGCTAAAGCAATTATGCTAATCTTGTATGTAATTGGTTTGCAGCTTGATATAGCAAACAATTCTGCTCAAAAGGTGTGGCAGAAAGTGGAATTTGTCTTTGGTAAAGAGTTGCTAAATCATCAACTCTTCTGATGTTGTTTCCCTCTCCTATAAATGTGTGCTTAAGGGATATAAGTACATGTATGTGCCTTTCTGGGTCTATAAAATTCTAGCTTGAAATTTGGATAGTCATATAACTCATGGTTGTCTACAAACAACATTCCATCTAGCAGCAAAGAAATGACTATAGGACTAATCCTGAAATTCTTGAGGATAATTATGTGTCCTGTAGTTGGTTTGAAACTTTTTCACAGCCACGTTTGACATCAATTTGGTGGCAAACAGTACATAAACCTTTGACATAAATGACTGAATTTATCCAAATGAATATGATTTTTAAATGTATCTTCATAGTTTGCTCTGAGAATTTTAATGCACTTTTGTTTCCATCATGCATTGACTTGTCCGTTAGTTTATTCTAAAACCAATGGAGGTGGATTTTGCATACCTCTTGGTTTCCCTCCTTGAAAATGTTTTATCATGATTTTTCTTCTGATGCTTCATTGAATTTCCATTTATCATTAATAAAATATAATCTGTGAATTATGAAAATGACATGCATTGCTTATGATGAAAATGAGTTCATAAAGATGTAAATTCTTATCATAAAAATTGGTTTTCTTGGCCATTTTGTTGAAAATGGTTATGCATTCCAATCTTGAAGATCAAATAATTGAAAGCTCAGACTATCACTAGTTGGATTTTGCAGGGTGTCAATTGAAAGTTGGATATTAACTTGTCCAGGGTCAAACACTTATTTGCTTAACAATTTTGTTGTGTAAATTTGATCTTGCTATTTTGTAGTGGGTTATGATGTGAGTTTGAATCATGTCTTTGGAGTTCATGGATTGCCTTTTGTACTTCAGGATGGATCTATGTTGTGGAAATGGCTCTAAAAATCTATGCGTGTGGATTTGAGAACTACTGGAGGGATGGTCAAAACCGCTTTGATTTTCTTATCACATTGGTTATGGGTAATTACTTTAGATAATCTTTCCCAACAGCTTCTGTCAAGTTTTAACCACTTTAGATAATCTTTGCCAACAACTTATGTCAATTATTTTCTTTCTTTTATTGCATGAAAATTATTTCTCCTCCTATTCTATTATTCTTTGAATTTTTATGGTGATTCCATTGCTATTATTTTAATAACTGTAATTTGTTTAGCATCTCAATAAAGAAAAAAGAAAAAAAAACAATGTTTTGTTTTTGTATATTCTTTTCAATAAGCTAAGGATGACCTACGAGTGAATTATCGGATAGACTGTAACTTTTGCATCTCCTAATGGGACTGCTCGCTGTTTCCAGAGATTTTTGTTTTAATATGCTTGTTTGCCAGTGATTCGAATGTTCCAAGTAGAGGAACTAAATTATTTTGTTTCAGGCATATTGCATTTTACATTGCACCATAATGCCATGAAAATGATTTACGTTTGCAGTTATTGGAGAGACTGTAACTCTTGCATCTCCTAATGGGACTTTTCTTTCAAATGGAGAATGGTATGAACTACATTTATTTATTTATTTATTTTTGTAAAGTGATTTTTTTCTAAATTGTGCTACTATTTTTTCATTTTTCCTCTATTTTGCAAACATATCATTTTGTTATTATCTGACCTACTAGCTAGATGGCACCTTTGGGGGATGAGGGATGGGGAAGGGTGGGGATATCACTTCTAATCACTTATTTCCTCTGATCTTAATTGTGGGCTGAATTTGATCAGAAGTCTATTGGGAGGATTTCCCAGCACTTTTACCTTCAAACTTAGGTGGCATCTACAGTTGTTAGTGCATACAAGTGAAGTAGGTTGAGATCAGTGAGGTATGGGGGGGTTTGTCTACTTGGACGGTATTTCTTCCATATTCCTGCCTTTGCAACCCTTATTTCTGTTTTCTTTGTGCTAAAGCTCGCCGACATTAATGTCCATGCAGCTGGGCATGTTGAACATTCTACAAGAACCTTTCTGATATTCACCATAAAATAACTAGCACTGGGATTGCTCTGCAGCAACCACCCAATCACCCAGAACAGTATGCTAAGTTTTCCCCATGTAGATCATTCCTAGCCTTTGCAAAGAATTGGATAAAGCAATAAGTTCTTATTTTCTGCGGTCTGGTTATACTTGGAATACTCAAAGAAAATTGTGGCATTATATATTACATTAGTATTTAACTGCCCATCCTTGCCTAGACCCACTTTCAGCAAGTTAAGTGTTGTTCTTGAATGCGATTTTTAACATATTTTGCCTTTACAAGCTCCTGTTAACATTTTTCTAGTGTATTGTGCATATAATTCCATCATTGACCTCAAATCAAAGCACAATTTTGTTTTTCAACATCTCCATTCAGTGTTGTTAAAAAATAGTTTTCTAATAGGGGAATGGAAGCTTGATATACAAAGATACTCTTTCTTCTATTTATGACATATCTTCTTCTTCTTTGTTCACAGGATTCGTTACCTCCTCGTTGCGAGATTGTTAAGATTAATAAGGATCTTGATGTATGTTAAAAGTTACCGGGCATTTCTTGCCACATTCTTAGACCTCATACCAAGTTTGATGCCTTACCTTGGCACAATATTTTGCGTCATGTGTATATATTGCTCTCTTGGTATTCAGGTACATTGGATGCTCTCTTTTCTTGTCATGTTGCAATTAAATTCTGTTGTTGATATTTCTGTTTCAATTTATACTTTTTGGTAGCAGGAAAGTGAAAAGAAATCTCTAGTTCATATTAAATTGATCCCTTCAGAAATGATCCCTTTTCTTTTCAGATTAAGCATAGTGCTTGAAAACGGTTTTCCCCAAAACTGCTAATAATAAAAAAATATAGTATGGATTTTTTTATTTTTGTTATATTGGGAAGTATTGATACATTCATGAATATTTGGTTGATGTATTTTTGTGTAAGGAAAAGGTGCCATTTGTGGCCTCACTACTCTTTGGCTTGTTACTGGTGTAATCTACAAATTGTGATATCTTGGATTGGCGTGTCTTTAAGAAACCCTGCAATATATGTATAAACTATAATGGATTATATTCTCTTATATACTATGATTATTGAAATCTCTACTTGTTGAAAATGTAGATCTTTGGTGGGGTTGTCAATGCCGGGAACCCCAATTTGGAAGGGACAGATCTTGCTCAAGAAGAGTATCCTTTTTTCATAATGGATTAGAGCCTTGTTTTACCTTTTCCCTCTAGAGGTAGCATCCTGATCTGAGGGTGGTGCCTCAAAAATTTACTTCTTACCTTGTTATGGCTTTATGATTAGTATTGTCACAAATACTGAATTTCTGTGTATTTTCCTTGTTCATTGCAGGAGGATCTCATGCCTCTAAATACATGTGAAAACCCTAATTTACAATCTACCATTAATGTAATATCTGCTGTTACAATAAGAAAATAAATATACAATTAATGTAATATCTGTGCTTTCCATATTCATAATCTTTCCATGTATACATTATTGACATCCCCCCTCAAATTGATGCTGGTCGATCAAGAAGCATCAATTTGTCAATCATCAGTTGGTGTCGTGGCCGCGGTAACGCCTTCGTGAAGACATCAGCAGTCTGATGTTCGGTGGAAATATGTGGTAGCGTAAGAACATTATGATCAAGAGCCTCACGAATATAGTGACAATCAACCTCAATATGTTTGGTGCGTTCATGAAACACAGGATTAGAAGCAATCTGAATAGCACTTGTGTTATCGGCATGAAGCGGTGTAGGATGGTGCTGAGTAAAACCAAGTTCGTGTAACAAACCCCGGAGCCATACAATTTCAGAACATGCGGCTGACATAGCGCGATACTCAGATTCTGTAGAAGATTTTGAAATACGATCTTGCTTTTTGCTTTTCCATGAAATCAAAGCATTTCCAAGAAACATACACCATCCCGTAACAGATCGACGGGTATCCATACAACCTGCCCAATCTGCATCACTATAACCAGTTAATTGTAATGAGGTGTCGGCAGGAAAAAATATCCCTCTCCCGGATGTACCCTTAAGATAACGAATAATTCTTTTGACAGCAGCTAGATGAGGTTGCCGAGGAGTCTGTAAAAATTGACTGACTTGTTGTACTGCAAAAGAAATATCTGGCCGAGTAATAGTTAAATAATTCAAACTACCCACCAATTGCCTGTATATGGAAGGATCAGGCAATAAATCTCCATCATTCTGACAAAGTTTTAAATTAATCTCAAGAGGTGTAAGAACACTGTTTCCTGATTCCAGACCGGCCAAAAGTAGTATTTCTTGGGTATATTTGTGCTGATGTAAAAATATTCCGTTAGACATAGAGTGCACCTGTAGACCAAGAAAATAATGAAGTTCTCCAAGATCCTTCATATGAAATGCAGTGTTAAGAGAACGTTGTAAATTCTCAATGAGTGGAATGTCAGATCCTGTAATAAGAATATCATCCACATATACCAGGAGAGCAACAATACCATTAGCAGTTCGCTGGAGAAACAGAGAGGAATCATATTGACTCTGAATAAATTTGAGATCTAACAGAGTAGTGCGAAACTTTTCAAACCATGCGCGGGGTGCCTGTTTTAGACCATACAGAGAACGTTTCAACCAACAAACTTTATCTGATGGTTGAGTAAACATACCAGGAGGAGGATTCATATAGATCTCTTCTTTCAGATCACCATGTAAAAATGCATTTTTTACATCCATTTGACGAATTGACCATCTCTTGGCAGCAGCAATTGCCAAAATAGTGCGTATGGTGGTCATTTTAGCAACAGGTGCAAATGTCTCCTCATAATTAATACCATATGCTTGACAATTTCCAAGAGCAACTAACCGTGCTTTATACCGTTCCACAGACCCATCCGGTTTTAATTTGACATTGTATACCCATTTGCATCCAATAGGTTTGGTTCCACGAGGACAAGAGACAATATCCCATGTGTGATTATCCTGAAGAGCCTGAAGTTCTTCTTTCATGGCTTGTGCCCAACAGTCTTGGGTAGAAGCCTGCACATAAGTCTTGGGTACAACAATACTATCAATAGCAGTAGCTGAGTAACCATACCTGTCTGGAGGTCGTGAAATTCGAGATGATCGTCTAGGTTGATAAAGATCAGATGTCGGTTCTGTGTCCGGAAGGGGCAAAGTGGAACGTCTGTGATATACAATTCCTGGCTTAAAACGTTCAAAGAGAGAAGATGGACAATCATCATCAAATGTGGGAAGTTGGATAGAGTTGGATTGTGTAGATGAACAAGAAGGGAAAAATTTTTGATTCTCAAAGAAAATAACATTTCGAGATATACGAATTCTATGAGCATTTTCGTCATAACACACAAACCCTTTATGAGAATTACTGTATCCTAGAAAAGCACACCGAGCAGCTTGGGCTGTAAGTTTATTACGTTCAGTAAATGGTAAGTGAACAAAACAAACACACCCAAAGACATGAAGAGAATCATACTCAGGAATAACACCAAATAAAATAGAGTATGGAGATTCAAATTTTAGAACTTGGGAAGGCAAACGATTAATTAGATGAACAGCTGTTGACAACGCCTCTACCCAAAAACGAGTAGGTACTGAAGAATCAATTAATAAGGTACGGACAATATCTAAGAGATGACGATTCTTACGCTCGGCAACTCCATTTTGTTGAGGAGTGTAAGGACAAGACCTTTGAGAAAGAATTCCTTTATTTTTGAGAAACTCCTGAAATTCTTTAGACATATATTCCCCCCCAGAGTCAGAACGTAAAATTTTAATATGAGTAGAGAATTGATTTTCAATAAACACAACGAAAGCCTGAAATGTTGAGAACACCTCGGATTTAGATCGGAGAAAATATATCCAAGTGAAACGACTAAAATCATCAATGAACGTGACAAAATATTTATACTGAGCATGAGAGAGAACAGGACTTACTCCCCATACATCAGTATGAATGATATCAAAGCATTTAGAAGCTCGGCTGCCATGTGAAGGAAATGATAAAGATTTACTTTTTCCCAATTTGCAAGAACTACAATCCAAAAATTCTGTTGAACGAGAACTTTTATTCCCCAAATATCCATGTCTCATAAGATGAGTCAATACAATAGAATTGGGATGCCCCAATTTCTTATGCCAAAATTGATGATTATTGATGAAAGTAGAATAAGCACAGGAATTAATACTAGAAAATTGTAATGGAAATAAACGTCCCACTTTAGGCCCCTTCGCGATCACCTTCCCCGACACTTGATCCTGCACACAACAACCATTATGATTAAATCGAATTTCACAATTATTTTCTACCATTTGCCCAACAGAGAGTAAATTTGCAGATAATTTCGGTGACACAAAAATATCTTTAAAATTCAAATCCACATCACCAATTGACGAAATCGGCAAATTATCGCCATTTGCTACCTGTATATGCTGATTACCCATATACTTTTGCACATTACACAACTCATTTTCATTGTTTGTCATATGATTTGAAGCTGCCGAATCCATTAGCCAAATTATATCATTAGCCGAAATAACCCCATCTGACTTAAAATCAGATTTATTTCGTTTAAACCCATCTATCAATTCCACTTGCTTTCCTTTAAACCCAACTGCCGGAATAATAACCCCATCTGCCATCTTACACCCATCTGCCGATTTCAATTTCTTAAACCCATCTGCCAATTTCAATTTCTTAAACCAATCTGCCAAATCAAGATTATTTGCCGAAACCCTAGACTTAAATTCATTCTTCATACCTTGGAATCCACATGCCGAGAGAGCAGACACGATCATTTGTTGCATCTGTTCCACCATCTCCGGCGTGAGGGTTGTCGATGAAGAGCACATCGTGGACGACGGTTCTGGTGTCGACGATGAGATAGCTGCGGCGGCCATGGACGCAGTGGTCATCGGCCTCCCTCCTCCTTGTCGGTGCTGTGGTAGCATACGACAGTTCCCGATAAGATGGCCCTCTTTCTTGCAATATTTGCAGAATTTCTTACTGCAATTTCGAGCAATATGCCCACTTTCCTTGCAATTAAAACACTGCAAACCCACTCCTCTCTGTCGTCCCTTTCCCTGAGCCATGTATGCCATGTTCACCATCTCTGTAGCAGTCGGCTGAGTCAACTCGTGCTGAGTTGCGAGGCGTTGTTCTTCCCGTAATATTTCTCCCAAACAATCATCCAATGAAGGTACTGGATTTCGATTAATTAGGCTAGCCCTCACAGCCTCAAATTCTGGTCGAAGCTTCATCAAGAATTGATCTCTCTGGCTGTCGGCATGAACAAGGTGCAGTGCCTCTAAGCTTTCCTTTGGTACTTTAGAATAGATTATACCAGTATATTCACTCCATAAATTCATGAATCCAGCATAAAATTGTTCAATTGATAGATTACCTTGCTTGTAGTTAGCAATACTTAATTCCAGTTGGAATTTTTGAGCTGAATTATTCTGAGCATAAATGCGTCTGAGATAGTCCCAAATCCCCTTCCCTGTGTCAAATGCCCTGAGGTTGTTGATCATATGGGGTTCAACAGACCCCAGAATCCATGAAACAATTTTGGCATCCTTGGTAGTCCAAGCAGCCAGTTCCTGTGCATCGGTTGGAGCCTTTGTGGTTCCATCAAGATGCCCCCATAATTCCTTCCCTTTCACAAACATCCGAAATTGGAACTCCCAACTGGCATAATTTTTGCCATTGAATCGAGTAAGAAAAGTCTCTCCAGACATCTTTGAAATCTCAAAAAAATTGAAGAAAAAAATTGACAATTCGGTTCAGAATTGAAGCTCTGATACCATTTCACAAATACTGAATTTCTGTGTATTTTCCTTGTTCATTGCAGGAGGATCTCATGCCTCTAAATACATGTGAAAACCCTAATTTACAATCTACCATTAATGTAATATCTGCTGTTACAATAAGAAAATAAATATACAATTAATGTAATATCTGTGCTTTCCATATTCATAATCTTTCCATGTATACATTATTGACAAGTATAAGACTTTAGTTTCTCAAAAATCAGTTTCCTTGACAAAATAAGTTATTTGCTTTTCAATTTTAATGACTATCCAAATGGAATGGTAACACTTTTTAATCTGCTCGTTATGGAAAATTGGCAAGTGTGGATGCAGGTAAATACTGTCTTTTTCCTACTACATCTATATTTCTTTTTTCACTTTCACTGTTGTTGCTTTTCTGTACGTTGCAGAACATTCTATTTCACATGCCCTTTTGTTATGGATTCTTTTGAGAGAAAAAAAATAATATCTGGTATCTTGCATGTAAACTTGTAATAATAACTTAAGGAATGGTTATTTCTGCCCATAAAAACAAAAGTTTTGGTGCCAGTAGGATATCATTTTTGGAACCCTAATCACATCAAAGCAGTCCCATTAGAGATCACAAGATTGTATTTATCGCAAAATACATAATGAAAAATCATTTATCAGCTTGAGTGGCTTTCTAATTTCACTAATTTGCAAGTGTATTTTAACATGTTGTTTGGTGGGAAGCTATTTCCCATGGATCTGGAGAGAGTCAGAAAGATATATTGAGACTAAGCTGATGTGGTCAAATATTAAGCATGATAAACTTTGGAAAATCTTATTGTAGTACACTCTCTTTTGAATAATATGCATGTGCAAGCATATACACACTCATAAATGCTTTCATGCCATTTCCTCCATATCCTCTCAAATTGTCATTCTTGTAAATGAGAATACTATCTCATTTCATGATTTTTCTGGCGATTAATTTATGAATTTATTAAAGAAAACAGGGGTTAATAAACACATTTTACACAATGCTCTCTTTCAAAATTTGAAGAGAACAATGGGTTCGATATGGTAGTTGATGTTTGCTTTGCGTGCAACATTATGAATGTGTCATAAATTTCCAGAAGCTTTAGTGAAATACATTAAAACAACTATTGGACTATGTATATAGCATGCAAGAGACTTCAGGCTGTTTGTAACACTCAGTGATACTATAAGAAAAAATGTTTACCTGTTTTACCGTCTTCAATCTCATAATTGTGGTTAAAAGACCTAATCACTTGTACTTACTATTTCAGAGTTACAAGGATTTGACTGGGACATATTGGAGCACCGCATACTTCATCAGCTTCTACCTCATAACGGTTCTATTGCTTTTGAACTTGGTAAGTTCTATTTGTTGCTCAAGCACTTTTTATTGAATTTGCTGAAGCTCAAAACCTGTAGATATGTCAATCTGTCAAATCCAACACAAATAATGGGAAACCACGTGTATCATTCCACTTTTTTGCCTTATCATTGATAATTTGATAGGAAGGATATTTTGTTTCCAGTCATATGAATGGTCCATGAATCCTTGAAAGTTCAGAGAGAAGTTGTCGGGATATTATTTAGCAGTTTTGTTTGCATTTTGTATTCTTATGCTCATTCTGATCAATCTTATATTATTGATGAAAGTAAGCATCTATCATTTCATCTGCCTAAAAGCAATCTGTTCTGGTCATTATTGCTACCGAAATCAACCTCAAATTGGCAGACTCCTGAATAGCTTGTCCCGTTGCGCTTAGTCCTTGCAGTTTTAATGCTTTTCTCTGTGATGTAGCTTTCTTTCCTGCGTACCATCCCGATTCTAGTGAACTGGTCAGATAACAAATGCATCATAATCTGGAATTTGGTCTGTGTTTTCACTTTTCAGTGAGCCTGTCAACACTGACTAGCTATTCCAGAAATATTTAAGAGATGGTGGTGACCCTATAACTTAATCATCTGAATGATAATAAGCTGGATTTAATTTATCATTGATTGGTATTATCAGGTGTTCTGGAATGAAATTAAAATGCATAGGAGAACTCAGTTTCTTTAGTTGATATTTGGTATTATTTATATTAGATAATGAAGTGCAGAGTTTTCTAGACAACAAGAAACTTGGAACTCTATGTTTCTCATTCCACTCAAGTTATTATTGGCCATTCTGGCTGGATTACTAAATACACAGCATTTTTTAGTAAGGGCAAATGCTATAGTAAAATGCAAAACATCATTTTCTTGTTTTCAATGTTTCAGGTTATGGCTTTTGTCCTGGAGGCATTCTTTGCTGAAATGGAAGTCGAGGCATCAGAAAAATGTGAAGGAGAGGACAAGGTTGGTGTTAGAGAATAATATAAATCATATTCTGGAGTCTCACCTAACAGCTTAAACTTTTAGGCGAGATGGCTCCTTGACAGTTGATGAATGTACATGCTTCACATGTGATTCACGATGTATTCTCAAAATATATTCATTTGCTTACAAGCAAAAGGAAAACATGCCTAAACTTTCCTGCATAAAATTTAGAAAAATTACAATGTCATGCTTAGAAAAATTAACATCTTAAAACACTCCCACTAAATATTCAGTTTGTTTATGTGGCAATAAAATAACTACTGAATTCAAGTGATATTCTCTTGCCTTCTCAATGTAGGAAGGAAGCAACTCAAAATCCCGTCGCCGATCTGTCGGGTATGTTCTGCTAGCTAGTCATTTCCTTCAATCTAGATGTTGAATGTTTACAATAATCTCAACTTATTTTGGTTGGTGCAGCACAAAAACTCGCAATCAAAGGGTCGACACTCTTATGCATCATATGTTAAGTGCAGAGCTGAAAAAACCAGATGTCTCCAATGCATAAATGGTTTCATCCACAGTTCTGGTTAGCATATTAAATCTCTTTCTAATGTAAATTATGTTGCCCAAAGATTCAAGTACGAGGTTTTTCTTCATTGTCCAAATCATTGTACAGTCATATACTTCTAGTGAGATGTAAAGTTGTTAAACCGAACTGGACTGGCCAGTTCAACCAGCCAAGGCTCCAGTTTGGTTAGAACAAAAACCCTTAGTAGAGACTTATTTAATATGTGAAGGGAATTCATTTAATCTATATGATCAATCAATAAATTTCCCCTCTTTGTTTTTCTCTCTCTCTGATCTCTATTATTTTTTATATTATGAACAGTTGGGATTCTTGTTTATACTCCAACCATTTTTTGATCCTTCCTATCCGTGCTTGTCTCTATTGTCATGAACATGAACAGAGTTGACTTGTTGGGCTTCAATATTTTTGCTCAGCAAATCTTTGAATGCTTAAATCTGAGAAAAAACAACATGGGGCTCCACAATCTGGTCCAGATTTAGTTGCATGATAGTGGTGTTATTTTAAGGGGGTGTTTGGGAATGCTTTTGAAAAGTATTTTAAAAAAAAAAAATTTATTTATTATTTTAAATTATTTTTTTTTGATGTTTTTAGATCATTTTGATGTATTGATGTTAAAAATAATTTTTAAAAAATAAAAAAACTTACTTTAATGTATTTATAAATGAAAAGTAACTTTAAAAGCAATCTTAACTACTCAAAAATGTACTATTGTGATTTCGAAAATGTTTTTTTATTAAAAATAATTTAAATTAATATTTTTAGTGTTTTTTATTGTTTTAATATCATGATATTAAAAATATATTATGTTAATATATTTTCGAAGGAAAAACACCATTAGAAAATAGGATAATAGTTGAAAAGAAAAATCAAAGATGGGTCCTATCAAATTAAGTGCATCTCTATCCATCTGAACCGGAAAAAAAAGTCAAGAACAGCAACGCAACTTGTTGCCTCATCCACTGGACTTCTCCGCAGCAATAGATGCCAGCGGGAAATTGATTTTGTTTGGTCCCACCTCGACCCTTTCTCTTGCCGACATCAAAAGAATGTCGACTAAAGATATTTTGAAAAAAATTAAAAAATTTTATTTTAAATTAAAAATTTTTATTTTAAATTAAAAATTTTTTATTTTTAGATTTTTTTTATGTATGGATGTCAAAATGATTTTTAAAAAAATATTATTTTAATACATTTATGAATAAAAAATATTTTCAAAAATAATCTCAATTACATTCGAAATAGACAAAATTTTATTATTACTACTGTGTTTTAAACCTATTTTTTATAAACAAATATAAATATTTTGACCTGATGTTAAAAATAAAAAAAATATTATTTTAATAAAAATTTAAATGAAAAATATTTAAAAAACAATCTCGAACATTAAAAAAGAAAAGATTTATCCGGAAATAGAAACTTCCGTCTAATTCTACAATTGGCATCATATCATCGAACAAGTAGGCATCATATCATCGAATTTGGAATTTAATTTTGAGTAATTTATTCATCGGGCATTATCAACTCGCCAAGTGGCCTGATGTTAAAAATAAAAAAAATATTATTTTAATAAAAAATTAAATGAAAAATATTTAAAAAACAATCTCGAACATTAAAAAAGAAAAGATTTATCCGGAAATAGAAACTTCCGTCTAATTCTACAATTGGCATCATATCATCGAACAAGTAGGCATCATATCATCGAATTTGGAATTTAATTTTGAGTAATTTATTCATCGGGCATTATCAACTCGCCAAGTGGCCTGATGTTAAAAATAAAAAAAATATTATTTTAATAAAAAATTAAATGAAAAATATTTAAAAAACAATCTCGAACATTAAAAAAGAAAAGATTTATCCGGAAATAGAAACTTCCGTCTAATTCTACAATTGGCATCATATCATCGAACAAGTAGGCATCATATCATCGAATTTGGAATTTAATTTTGAGTAATTTATTCATCGGGCATTATCAACTCGCCAAGTGGCGTGTTTGAAATTGGTTTCACTCTTATTTGAAAAAATTAATGTATTATTATTCCTGCTAAGCATAACAGTTAACGTGGGACCGGCCGACATGTTTTCAGATCCGGCAATGGGTAAAGAAATCAACTCGGGTATAACTCCATTTGATTTTATAATAATGCCTTTATTTTTTTAAAAAGATTTTCATTTAATAGACCTATAACTTATAATGATTGTTTTCATTTAGTTCGATTTTTTTAATAACTTTAATTTAATTTATTTATTTTCAACCTGAATTGTTCAAAATTTTGAAGAATCATTTAAAGTAATTAATTTTGGATCATTTCTTTAAATGAAATAATGCAGTTAATTTACCCAAACTTATGCCGATAAGTTTTGCCAACTTTTGATAGAAGGATTTAAAGCAAAAATACATGTTTTTATTTTTATTTTTAATTCTTTGTTTTCAGTTAAAAAACTTTATTTTATTTTTATTTTTTTATTATTAATAATAAAAAACTAGTTTTTTCTATATAATATTTTGAAAGTTTGCTTGTATATTTTTTATGGTTTTTTTTTTTCAAATAGCACTTACATATTATAAAATGAGATTTTTCTGTTGTCTGTTTATGTTTTTTTTTTAAAAAAAGGTATAAAGACAGGATTTGAGCAGAACTCTCCACCAAACCACTCTATCTTATATATATATATATAGAGAGAGAAATTATATGATAGTGTAGTTAAAATAATTTTTTTAAAAAAAATTTTGTTTAAAAAATTTGAAATTATTTTTTACATTAATATATTAAATAATCTAAAAAAAATATCAAAAGCATTTGCAGGCAGATATTTGACACGACCACACACACCGAGAGATACCTGTGTGGACCAGCTGGCCCACTTAAACTCAATGTAGTGGGGCGCACGGATAACAACCCGGGGACCGTGGATCTATTAGTGTAGTATAAGCTCTTTGTCTCTGTTTTTCTTTTGTTTGTCACCATTTTCAGCAACCAGAGATCACAGAAGAAAATGGAGAAGCCTTTGTTAGGAGAAAGCAGCGGTGGACGAGATAGACGTATTAGAAGAAGAGATCAGTCCACGCCCAAGTTTCCTCGACGTTCTGATGCTATCGCCCATGGTTCTCCCTTTCAAAAAGCTGCTGCTCTTGTTGATCTGGTTAGCTTCTTTCCTTCTTTTCTTCAAAGTTTTAACTTTTTTTGTGCTCTTGAATGTGAATGTTAATCATTTTATAGTAAAAGGAAACACATTTTGACTCTCTAAATCGAAATGGGTTATTATAAAGTTGAGTTTTTGAGTGTTTGTGTTTTATGATCATGTATTGTTTTCGTTTAGTTTGCTTATAGTCCCTAGTATGGCACAGTTTGTAAGTTTATTTCCAGTAATATAGGTCCATCTAGGGGTAGTGAAGTGGCTAAAATTCAGTATATAATATTGATTTATAGAAATTAATGATTGGTGATTAAGCACCAAGGCGATCACTGAAAAATTAATGAAAAATATGAATTGTCATATTAGTTGCTAGCATGCGAGGAGCTGAACCAGTTTTTGCTTTTACTTACTCATCTATTTATCTCCCGAGCATTTTACTAACCATCTTAAGTTTAAGATTTTTGACAAAAATATTTACTTTTTGTTATTGGTTGAGAATCTTTGGGACTGGGATTGAATTTAGTTGGATTGGTTTGAAAATACTTTGTACAGGCTGAAGATGGTATTGGTATACCGGAAGAAATTCTTGATCAAGCAAACTTTGAAAGTGTTGCAAAGTTCTATTTCATCTTTATTCGGTTTGATATCATTTGGACCCTCAATTACTTTGCAATGATAGTACTAAATTTCTTGGAGGTCAGTACCCTTCTGTTACTGATAACTGCTACATGCTTTTAGTTTATCATCAAGGTGCCGAGAAAACTGGAAAACAAAAACAGGATTTTCCAATTTCTTTCTAAATGATTACATAATTCTTAAATTGTTTAATTGTTGCAGAAACCGCTGTGGTGTCAAAATAATTCTGGACATTCTTGCAATGATAGGGAGTACTTCTATCTTGGGCAGCTGCCGTATTTAACTGCTGCAGAGTCCTTTGTTTTTGAGGTGTGACTAAATCTCTTCTTGATGTTTGTTTCTAAATTGGAGAAGCAAGTTCTGGCCTTGCTGCGGCATCTCTATATAATCGAACAAGAGTTTTTCCTTAGTGTAGAGAAGTTAACCAGTTGGATAACTTCAAGGTGGTTTATTTAGAGTAGGACATGGTCCATAGGATTGAAATCCATCCTTCTATTCAGGGTGCTGCAAAAGATGCTGGCAACACAGAGGCACATATACTCTGAGTAATGGCTTAAATATTCCAAAACTGATTTGTGTATTTTTTTTAACATTTACTGACTGGAGCTGTAAGTGTACAATAAAAGAAATTAATACTGTACATTTGGGTAATGCACTATGGCACTTTTAAGGAATTACTTGTACCAGAAACTCGTAATAGATTTCTTGTTTGGGCAAGAAGTCTGTTATGGGTAAAGCAAATTACTGTGAAGACTCGGGATTAATTAACAAAATTTTGAAGGATCTTCTAGGATTTCCTGAAACGTTAGCAAGAAGGCAGATAAGTTTTTATATCTGCCACCAAGTTTTGAAGGTGCTGAAAATCTCATAAATTATTTCTGCTGGAAAGCATGCATCTAAAGTATAGACTTGATAAAATGCATAGTTGGTAATATATGTCTTGAATTCATTAGTAGTCTTATTACTAAACATGTCACTTTAAAGTGGGTTATTCTGTCATCAGATTTGGTCTTTGGCAAGTTACACTGGTTTTTTTTTTTTTTTTATGCAGGGCATAACTCTTATCATACTAGTGGCACATATTTTCTTTCCATTATCATATGAAGGTTTCCGCATCTACAGGAAAAACCTTCTTAATTGGTTAAAGGTATTGGGCTATGGTTTTCTTATTCTGAAGTTTTTATCTGATTGTTGTTATTTTTATTTCTATCACATGTAGCATCTTTAGCTTGTTTGATAGGGTTTGTTTACCGGCAATACTTACAGTTTTGGAACATAAATACCTCTCATTGCATATACTCTTTCCTTGGAGAAAATTGCACCATATATATTGTTTGTTAACATAATGTGAAACTCTAGCACCTTATCCCATAAGCTAATGAATGAACTCCAGTTTTAACCTTTTAAGCAGCCTTACTTGCATTTACATGCACCCTATGTATCCCATATGAGTCGATTCCAATAACCATTTTAAGGTAAATGATTCTCTTGTATTCTTTTGTAATGTTTGTGGTAATGTATGTATTTCTGTTTTTCATGAGCGAAACAGAGTGTATTTGCATATAGCTGATTGTTGTTACTAGTCATTGTTAGAGAATAATATAAATCATATTCTGGGGCTCACATATCAGCTTTAGTTTTTAGGTGAGATGGTTCCTTAACATGGTATCAGAGTCTTGTTGACCCAGCGGTCACGAGTTCGAATCTCACCACCCCCATTCTATTTGATAAAAATCAAGCACAAGATAGAGTGGGTCTTTGTGCAAGTTTCAAGCCCAAAGGGCTTTCACTTGAGGGGGTGTGTTAGAGAATAATATAAATCATATTCTGGGGCCTCACCTATCAGCTTAAGCTTTTAGGTGAGATGGTTCCTTAACAATGGTATCATTGTTAAGGAACCATCTCACCTAAAAGCTTAAGCTGATAGGTGAGGCCCCAGAATATGATTTATATTATTCTCTAACAGTCATCTCTGCTAAACTCAAATTGGGAAGTTGATAGGCTCACATAAAACAAGACTTGTTCAGCTGTTTATTGCATAAAAAAAATCCATCATCGTGTTTCCATGTTTTTCTAGTCACAAAATGCCTGCTTGTCATCTTACTTTATTTTTCATTTGGGGAACCTAGCTCTCTATTTATACAACATGTATGTGTCTCTTTATGAAATGTACATCTTCATCAATAAACTCTATTCTACAATTTTAAATGATGAAGAAAATTTTAATTTGTCATTCCTTAGGTTTTGATATGCACATTTTTGTTTTATTGTTTCAACAACGTGGTGATAAAATCTTTTGGGTGGCTGAAATTTCAGGTTATTTTCCTATGCATTTTGGTTGTTGATTTGGTGGCTTATGCGATCTATGCGTCTCCGGTGGCTTTCAATTTTCTTCCTTTCAGGATTGCACCATACATAAGAGTTGTCTTTTTTATTCTATACATCAGGTATCTATGTCATGAAACTCATATGTTCCTTGTTCATGTGTTAGCCATAGTTCATATTATTGTTCTCTTATATATATAGATAAGCCTTCTTTGCTTTTGTGTTCTGGTGGTGAAGATTGCGTTTAATCTATAGCATTTTAGTGAATGGAGATATTAGTAGGTGAACTTTTGGCAGTTTAGTTCAGTACAAACTATAGGTTAGAATTGCATGATATTTGTTATGTGGACTACAATTTTGTCAAGGATTTTTCTCTTTGTAAGGCTGCATCATTACTGAATGCTCGTGGAAATCCAAGGTTGGCACAATTTCTCTGGGATGTTTACATAATGCTCATGATTTAACCTCTTAGATATACAAGCAAGGAGAATGAAACAAGGAGGATTGCATTAGAAGGGATGAAAATCAACCAATTTAGGGGAACAATGTTTGAGATCTTTCTTCTGTCTACTTCTATTGTCTGTGTTGATTGGGTTTTCATTTTATTGAATTATTTTTTAAAAAAGAAGAAAAGGTAGATGGATTATCTGTTTTTATAATGTTTAGTTATTTCTACATGTAATTTGAATGTCATGGTGAACATTTTTAAATTGCACTTCTCTTTGTCAAACAGCTTATGGTTATTTGACAGGTTTTTTATTTTGTCATGACCTTAGGGACTTGCAAAGGAGCATCATCATCTTGGGGGGAATGCTTAAGACTTATGTGAATATCTTGGTTCGTATACATTCATTCCTTTATCGATATTGCTGCTGGAACTACTATTAATCTTAGTCTGCAATTATTGTCAGTCTCAGATTGCTTTCAGATGTTGCTCAATGCTGTATTTCCATTTATCTTATGAGCTGGTTTGATATGTTTTTATTTCCATTAGTGCACAATACGTAATGTTGTTCTCTTTTCTATTTACTATTGTCTGATGTCTTTGTGCAGGCTCTAGGGCTTTTGTTTCTGCTTTTCTCCAGTTGGTTAGCCTATGTCATGTTTGAAGATACCCAACAAGGGAAAATAGTTTTCACTTCATATGGCACCACATTGTATCAGATGTTTATTTTATTTACAACATCCAACAATCCAGATGTATGGATACCTGCATACAAGTAAGTTTTCTTGAGAAATGATTTATATGATCTTTTTTGTTCTGTTTTTCTTCCTTCCACTTACCTGTGGCTAGCAAGGTGTCCTTTTCATATCTGTGCATGTTTACTCTATTTTGAGGTTGGAGGGTGGTGGTAAAAATGTTGTTGTTGTCGCAAATATCAAATTTGTTATGTATTTTCCTTAACTTTACAAGGAGGAATTCAGTCCTCTAAATACATGTAATACTTCCTAATTTACAGTATATGAATCCTGATTTGTAGCATATAATAAATACAAGATTTGCTGTTACAATTGCCACCCATATATTGCTGATTTACTTTCCATATATTGACAGTTGTCATTTGATGCTATTGATCTAAATTTTTTTTATGAGATTTCTAGCTTCAGAAAAATTACAAAAAGTTAAAAAAATAAAAAAAATTCGCCTTTGATTACACTTTGCATTTTGTTCTTCCAAAAATAGTGATTTGCATTCTGCAAATGATGGGGTTAAAAGATTGATTACATTATGGTTAAACCTTTTCCAACCATTGAGAAATTAATGATTGATGAAACTAGGCTATATTGGATTACCAGTAAGTTACAATTGTAAAGCATGTTATAAGGATTTGAGGGTAAGTAAGAGAAATAAAATTTAAGGATTCAGACCTTGGAACTTCTGATAATAGATTTGAGAGTTTAATAAAATTCAATGGGTCAAAAATATCAGAATGAATATTCTTGGTATCTTGGATGGGCATTTCCAATGTAGCGTGAGATCATACACACCTGTAAAGTTGATAGGCACATTTTGTTGGACAAAGATAAAGTCATCAATGCTTTTTAGGAACACCAAATACTCAAATGATGGTCTGGGGAAGGAACAGGTAAAGGTAGAACTCATTAATGAAAAGTGGAGGAAAAGGGCATGTGATAATAGTCTGGATTGCATCATGGACATGTAGTGGGCCTATGGGCCTTGATCCATTGTCAATGGCACTCCACTTTGTAGAGTGGAAAAAATTGAGAGAGATGCAGATTGTTGTTAGCAATTGATAGTGCCAATAGCTTCAACCTTGTATATGACACTGAAATTGACTTGGCTTGAAGTTATAAGACAGGATGTGATTTCTAAAGTCATGGGAAATGTGGCCTAAACAATGTGGAGTAAGTCATTGATGTTAAGTTGTTTGGCCTTAAAGCTTGGTTCAGTCTATTATGATGTTATTCTTCATGAGAGTTTCAGGACACTGCAAATACAGAAGATTATCAAGCGTAGATGAGTCCAAAGTATTACCATATAATTTGCATTTTACTTGTGGTATGTAGCAAAAAGTTTGGAGATGCATATATAATATTTAGAGATATAGAGGATGGACGCCTTACATTTTTGGCGGGATATTCTGCATGATATGCTTTTAGTTCAATCAAGGACTTTGAATGTGAAATTTGTTATATTGACTTGCTTGTAATCTGATTTGCCACTATTAACATTCTTTAATAGTACTTGAAGTGCAATCAGTCTTTGCTAACTGCTAAGGCATTTAAAAAAGGTCTCTGCTCCCTTTGAAGTGATAATTCTCCCTTTGGGAAACACATGGAGCAGAACAAAAAAACATACATACAAGAACAGATTATGTTGTTCACATCTTCTTTTGTTTTTTAGGGTTTCACGTTGGTATTCCTTGTTTTTCATCCTCTACGTGCTAATAGGAGTGTACTTTGTCACCAACTTGGTTCTTGCTGTCGTATATGATAGTTTCAAAGATCAGGTAAAGTTGAAAATGTGAACTGTTCAGATATGCAATCTTCCTCTTATTTTCAAATGCTTATACCATTTTCTTCCCGATATATTACAAAATATTTTGTAGGATGTTTTCTTGTGTTCAGGGATAAAATGAAATTGTACATGCTTACATCTTCTTTTTGTTCTAGCTTGTAAAACAAGTTTCTGAGATGGACCATTCGAGGAAAAGAATACTGATGAAAGCCTTCAATCTCATTGATAAGAATGTAAGTATATTGTCACTCAATACCATGCTTTTTAACCATCCATTCAATTTGCATTATTTTTATATTTCATGGAGGCTAACATGCACACGCCCCACAAATATAATCTTTGTGCTTAATTCTTGTTCATTGAAAGTAATTGTATAGCCTTCCACTTTCAAACAAAACCTTTAAAATGTTTTGACATCATGACATCTCAAATACTTTTGTTTTCTGAGAGAAATGCTCTTCATTAAGTCCTTTTAGATATCTAATAAAATTAAAATCTCACGACGAAATCAATATGTCCCTTGCACAATGATTCCCTGCTAGATGAAGAAATACGTTTTCTAAATAAAAGATGAGTCCTTTTGACTAATTTGTGTACCATTGTTGCTATGTCCATTGTTGGTAGATGTGAATGATAGACACTTTCTTTTGTTAAATGCTCAATGTGATATTGATTCAGCAAGTAATTTTATCTAGACACAAAAAAGAGCATGGTAATGAATGGATGACATTGTATCCTCCCCAGAAACATATTGTACAATTTAAACAAAAGATCTTTGCAGTCCCTTTGCTTTTCAGATATGGCTTCTGTTTTGTGGTGCACCATAATGAAGTGAGGAAAACTTTTTTATCCAAAGTGAGAAAACAAGATAATTTTAAGTCTTTAAAGATTCTAGAGTGCTGAAATCAAATTCACCAAATCATTGCAAAAGTTGCATGCACTTTTGCTAAACTCACAAAGTGCATATAGAAAAGCAACTCTGACAGGCTATTTGGACAAATATGTGGCTCTCTATATGTCAACAATTTCATTTTCTTTTACCCAAGCTACATAATTATGTAGGAATAACGTTTGAAGGTGTCACTTTTAATAGAATGCATGAAACAAACACCTGGAGACAATTTGTGATGTGATAAAATATAAGCATTTACATGGTTTACGATTGTGAACAAAACAATACTTTATTCTCTAAAGGTATCTTGGCCTTACAAATAAGATTACCTACAGGGACTTGAGAAGATATAGGGTTATAAATAAGATTAGCAAGAAAGATTTTCAAATAACATGTCCTAAATTTTTCAAATACTATGCTCTCTCTCTTATCTTCTTGGAGACAAACACACTAAATCTAGCTATGAGGTGACAAGGGTAGTTTCTCTCTCACATTCATCTGATCAGATCTGATGCAAATGCTTGTTTTGAACAACGCGCGCATACGCACACAATGTGCACAATATGACTGAGTGTATTATTCTTGCACTATCATTTTCTCCCTGGTGTACGGTTTTCTTCGGTTCTTAAAGGAATAAAATTTTCAACTCCCTCCCAGCATTGTTACACCCTTGTTTATTGGCCTACCACTGTGATTTCAACATTTCAATATCGCATTTTTTCTATTTATTAAAATGTAGTTGTTGATATCTTATTTGTTATTTGTTTCCTGTCCAATGGGAATCCCATTTTTGTTCAACAGGATGCTGGATACCTTAATAAGGAGCAATGCATTTGTTTATTTGAAGCGTTGAACAACTATAGGTATTCCTTGTGTACCATCTTCAATACACTTCCAGAAGATACTCTATAAATCTTGTGCATAAGATCCTTCCAATTTATGATTCACACAAACAGTTTTAGTCCAATTCAAATGATGTTATAAATCTTGTGCATACGATCCTTCCAATATATGATTTGCACACACTTTTAATTAATGTCTATTTGGGACAACTTTTCAACTAGGGTTCAAAAAAATTTGATTTTTTTTGCTCCTGATTAATTCTTTTTGGTGTTTTTGGATCGCTTTGTGTGCTAATATCAAAAACAATTTTTAAAAATAAAATAAAAATATTTTAATGTATTTCCAAGCAAAAAATACATTGAAAAACAACTGCTACCATTGTCCAAAACACCCCCTTAGTCTAATTTAATTGATGTTAGAGGAGCAACAATAATAGAATTCTCAAAAATAGAAAGACGCTGCAAAAAAGTATATTTATATTCCTGAATATGGTGCTTTCTAGATGGATGACTGAGATTGGCATATGCTGAAGGTTATTGTTTTGACCTTTTCCATCTTGATTCCTGAAAGTAGCTATAGTTTATTTTGCCTTTAGGAACTCATTTTCAGCAAAGCGCCTTCCTCACTCTTTGACAATAGGAACAAATGGGATTGATGTGAGATGATGAAAATAGTTCCCACTTCCCTGAAAAGAATGAGTGGATGAGCATTAAGCACTATTTTAGTTGGATTTCATAGGATTTAACTTTGTTCATTCTTTGTGCTCTATCCTCCTTTACAAGTTGGAAAAAAAGGACATTAAGGTAGTCATCTATGGAGCAGAGGTGAACTACCCTTCATTAAAGTATTAATTCAGTCATTTACTTGTGTATTCAACTTATACTTGGTAGAACAATAACAGACACTCCATAGATGCTTGCGCTCCACACATGCTTGCATTCAACTAACTGTTTGAATATGAGTGACATTGTAAATCACCATTTATACTCAGATATCCATTTCTAGTGCAAAGACATTCTAATGGTGTCTTGTGCTTTCTTTGCACAAGGATCGATCAACTTTTGCCTACTTGTTCAGGATTCAATGTCAAAACCAACCTTATTCAAAAGCCATTTGTTTTATGAGGATATTCAGTTGTGTATATATTTATTGCTTTTTCTTGAGCTTCTTAGTTGGTCTTGTTGACTGGGGTTGTTAACTAGTTGGTTCCATGGGCATGAACTTCGTTTTTTTCTTCATGTGAATATGGTTTGCCCCTCAAATGTTATTTTGTTTGAGCCTTGGGTCTTATTTAAAATCGCATCCATGCTTTATATTATTGCAAGTCATCTGGCCTTCAGTTGTCTCATCATGAGAGCACTTTAACTGATGTAAGAATTTTAATAATAATCACCTTTTTTTTCCACCATGGTTTGGCAAATTTTCTATCATTTCCATTGGATGGAGTTTGAAAAAAAGAAGGGAAAGATATGGCTAAACGTTACCATGGTTAAGGATAAAATATTGCTTACCTTTAGATTTTATAACTCGAGTTATTTTGGTGCAAATTGTTTTCTATATTAAAGTATGTGTTGTTTATATATATTTATTTTGTTTATCAGGACTTTGCCAAACATATCAAAGGAAGAGTTCGAGTTGATATTTGATGAACTTGATGATTCTCATGATTTCAAGGTATATTCATATTTTCAACCTCTTGTTTAAACAAAACACATGTGATTTTTTGTTATCACCATCAGTTTGACACAATATTTACATCATGAAAATGCTATGTATACAAACAAACAATACTAAAACTCCACTCAAACATAAGTGGTGGATTGTGGGTTTCACTCATTTTAAATTGTTAGTCTAGCACTAATAGCATAATTAGTTTGTATGATTTCTACATGGCTTGAAAGGAAGAAGCAATTTGTTTCATCAAACTGATCATCGGTACACACACATCTATGCATGTAATTGTTCTAATATTTTTGTGCATATCATATTTTTTTGAATTGTTCACAAGTTGATATACACAAAAATATTTCTGATGTTGTGTTTGTTGTGTTTCTTATGCATGTTGTAGAAGTTTTAGGTATACACAAAGTTTCATTATAAAATTGCTATCTTGAGAAACCACAAAGAACTCCATTCATCCTTTTGTAAGCCATATGCTCAAAAGTATCATTCCAAGATCAAGTATCGTATATGTGCTTGGCTATGTGGATGTGTGTATGCACACACATTTATTTTTGTGTGAGTGCAAAATTCCAAAACACATTATTTTTGGTTGCTCCTCATGCAACTATAAGAATTCATTTATATCACTGATATTCAGCTTCTGTTTATCTAAGATTTGTTGTTTTCTTGTGCTAACATTTGCAAAAGCTTGCAAGAGTCTTACAGGCCCATCCCATTTGGCACATTTTAACTAGCCATTTATCATAAAGATGACTTTTGGTTATTATTATTTTTTCATTGGACATCTTTCAGTTATGTTTTCTGGCCTTGGTATCTTTTCTTTATGTAGATCAACTTGGATGAATTTGAGGACCTTTGCAATGCAATCGCTCTAAGATTTCAGAAGGAGGATGTTGTAAGTTGTATTGCTCTGAAACTGAAACACAACGAAATTATATGGAGCTTTTAGACTGCATATCTGATACTGTCGATTTTGTTTGCAGCCATCTTACTTTGAATACCTTCCATCAATTTACCATTCACCTTTCTCTGAAAAGTTGAAAGCGTTTGTACGAAGCCCTAAATTTGGCTACATAATATCTTCAATTCTCGTCATGAATTTGATGGCTGTCATGATTGAGACTACGGTATGGCATGAAAACTTGATAGAACTAATGATTCCCCCTTTTTTTCCCTCTCTTATCACGATAGGCATATAGAGCTTAAAGTTTGGTTCCTCAATGTTTAATTTCTGCTAAGATTTGGTTGATTAATCTGTTTAAATGTTTATTCTTGTAAATATAATCACATCACTGGAAAACAATGCGGGATTTGGATGCAGTTGTTGCCAAGATCATCTAAAGTCAACTCCTCTGATTACCATATATGATTGCATGTTTGCAGTGAAATGTAATTGAACCATTTGGAAAGGAGATCAAAATAGAATTTGATACACGCAAAGGTCTTTGGGCAGTTCATTTTCAATGACATGAACTATCCGGCTCAATAAACAAAACAAAAAATTTGAAACCACCAAGATCATTTTATTAGATCACTGTCTTGACATTGTATATTTAAATGCTAAAGCAAATATGCTAATCTTGCATGTAATTTGTTTGCAGCTTGATATAGCAAACAATTCTGCTCAAAAGGTGTGGCAAAAGTTGGAATTTGTCTTTGGTAAAGACTTGCTAAATCATCAACTCTTCCAATATATTTCCCTCTCCTATAAATGTGTGCTTAAGGGATATAAGTACATGTATGTCCATTTCTGGGTCTATGAAATTCTAGCCTCAAATTTGGATAGTCATATAACTCATGGTTGTCTATAAATAATGTTCCATCTAGCAGTAAAGAAATGACTATAGGACTAATCCTGAAATTCTTGAGGATAATTATGTGTCCTGTAGTTGGTTTGAAACTTTATCACAGCCACGTTTGACATCAATTTGGTGGCAAACATATATAAACCTTTGCATTGATGACTGAATTCATCCATATGAATGTGATTTTTAAATGTATCTTCCTAGTTTGCTATGAGAATTTTAATGCACATTTGTTTCCATCATGTGTTGACTTGTCTGTTAGTTTATTCTAAAACCAATGGAGGTGGATTTTGCATACCTCTTGTTTTCCCTCCTTGTACATGATTTTTCTTCTGATGCTTCATTGAATTTCCATTTATCATTAATAAAATATAATCTGTGACTTGTGAAAATGACATGCATTGTTCATGATGAAAATGAGTTCATAAAGAGGTAAATTCTTATCATAAAAATTGGTTTTCTTGGCCATTTTGTTCAAAATGGTTATGCATTCCAATCTTGAAGATCAAATAATTGATAGCTCGGACTATCTACTAGTTGAATTTTGCAGGGTGTCAATTGAAAGTTGGATATTAACTTGTCCAGGGTCAACCACTTATTAGCTTAACAATTTTGTTGCTTGAATTTGATCTTGCTATTTTGTAGTGGCTTATGATGTGAGTTTGAATCATGTCTTTGGAGTTAATGGATTGTCTTTTGTACTTCAGGGTGGATCTATGTAATGGAAATGGCTCTAAAAATCTATGCCTATGGATTTGAGAACTACTGGAGGGATGGTCAAAATCGCTTTGATTGTCTGATCACGTTGGTTATAGGTAATTACATTAGATAATCTTTCCCAGCAGCTTATGTCAAGTTCTAATCACTTTAGATAATCTTTGCCAAAAGCTTATGTCAATTATTCTCTTAATGCAATTAATTTGAATGCATGAAAATTATTTCTCCTCCTATTCTATTATTATGTGAATTTTAATGGTGATTCCATTGCTACTATTTTAATAAACTATAATTTGTTTTGCATCTCAATAAAGAAAAAATAAAAAAAAGCAATAGTTTGTTTTTGTATATTCTTTTCATCAAACTAAAGATGACCTACCAGTGAATTAATGACCCTATATGAGGATATGCTCACTGTTTCCAGAGATTTTTGTTTAATATTCTTGTTTTCCATTGATTCAAATGTTCCAAGTAGAGAAACTAGATTATTTTGTTTCAGGCATATTTCATTTTACGCTGCACCATAATGCCTTGAAAATGATTTTTATGTTTGCAGTTATCGGAGAAACTGTAACTTTTGCATCTCCTAATGGGACTTTTCTTTCAAATGGAGAATGGTATGAACTATATTTATTTATTTATTTTTGTAAAGTGATTTTTTTCTAAATTGTGCTCCTATTTTCCATTTTTCCTCTATTTTGCAAACATATCATTTTGTTATTATTTGACCTACTAGCTAGATTGCACCTTTTGAGGATGAGGGATGGGGAAGGGTGGGGATATCACTTCTAATCACTTATTTCCTCTGATCTTTAGTGAGCAGAATTTGATCAGAAGTCTACTGGGAGAATTGCCCACCACTTTTACCTTTAAACTTAGCTGTCATCTATAGTTGTTAATGCATACAAGTGAAGTGGGTTGAGATCAGTGAGGTATGGGGGGGTTTGTCTACTTGGTCAGTATTTCTTCCATATTCCGGCCTTTGCAACCCTTATTTCTGTTTTCTTTGTGCTAAAGCTCGTCGACATTAATGTCCATGCAGCAGGGCATGTTGAACCTTCTACAAGAACCTTTCTGTTATTCACCATAAAATAACTAGCACTGGGATTGCTCTGCAGCAACAACGCAATCACCCAGAACAGTATGCTAAGTTTTCCCCATGTAGATCATTCCTAGCCTTTGCAAAGAATTGGATAAAGCAATAAGTTCTTATTTCCTGCAGTCTGGTTATGCTTAGAATACTCTAAGAAAGTTGTGGCATTATATATTACATTAATATTTAACTGCCCATCCTTGCCTAGACCCACTTTCAGCAAGTTACATGTTGTTCTTGAATGTGATTTTTAACATAGTTTGCCTTTACAAGCTCATGTTAACATTTTTCGTGTGTACTGTGCATATAATTCCATCATGAACCTCAAAATCAAAGCATGATTTTGTTTTCAACATCGCCATTCAGTATAGTGTTAAAAAATAGTTTTCTAATAGGGGAATGGAAGCTTGATATACATAATAATCTTTCTGCTATTTATGACATATCTTCTTCTTTTTTGTTCACAGGATTCGTTACCTCCTCATTGCGAGATTATTAAGATTGATAAGAATCTTGATGTATGTTAAAAGTTACCGGGCTTTCGTTGCCACATTTTTAAACCTCATACCAAGTTTGATGCCTTATCTTGGCACAATATTTTGCGTCATGTGTATGTATTGCTCTCTTGGTATTCAGGTACATTGGATGCTCTCTTTTCTTGTCATGTTGCAATTAAATTCTGTTGTTGATATTTCTGTTTCAATTTATGCTTTTTGGTAGCAGGAAAGTGAAAAGATAACTCTTAGTTCATATTAAATTGATCCCTTCAGAAATGATCCCCTTTCTTTTTAGATGAAGCATAGTGCTTGAAAACTGTTTTTCCCAAAAACTGCTAACAATAAAAAATACAGTATGGATTTTTTATTTTTTATTTTTGTTTTATAGGGAAGTATTGATACATTCATGAATATTTGATTGATATATTTTTTGTAAGGAAAAGGTGTCATTTGTGGCCTCACTACTCTTTGGCTTGTTATTGGTGTAATCTGTAAATTATGATATCTTGGATTGGCGCGTCTTTAAGATACCCTGCAGTATATGTATAAACTATACCGGATTATATTCTCTTATTCACTATGATTATTGCTATAAAATCTCTACTTGTTGAAACATGTAGATCTTTGGTGGGGTTGTCAATGCCGGGAATCCCAATTTGGAAGGAACAGATCTTGCTGAAGATGAGTATCCTTTTTTCATAATGGATTAGAGCCTGTTGTACAACCCCTGTTTTACTTTTTCCCTCTAGAGGTAGCATCTGATCTGAGGGTGGTGCCCCTTAAATTGATTTCTTCCCTTGTTATGGCTTTACGATTAGGATAAGCCTTGAGTCTCTCAAAAATCAGTTTCCTTGACAAAATAAGTTATTTGCTTTTCAATTTTAATGACTATCCAAATGGAATGGTGACACTTTTTAATCTGCTCGTTATGGGAAATTGGCAAATGTGGATGGAGGTAAATACTGTCTTTTGCCTACTACATCTATATTTCTTTATCACTTTTTTGTACGTTGCAGAACATTCTATTTCACATGCCCTTTTGTTATGGATTCTTTTTTTTTTTTTTTGGGGGGGGGGGGGAATGATCTGGTATCTTGCATGTAAACTTGTAATAATAACTTAAGGAATGATTATTTCTGCCCATAAAAACATAAGTTTTGGCGCCAGTAGGATATCATTTTTGGAACCCTAACCACATCAAAGCAGTCCCACTAGAGATCACAAGATTGCATTTATCAGCAAAATACATAATGAAAAATCATTTATAAGCTTGAGTGGCTTTCTAATTTCAGTAATTTGCAAATGTATTTTAACATGTTGTTTGGTGGGAAACTGTTCCCATGGATCTGGAGAGAGTCAGAAAGTTATGTTGAGACTAAGCTGATGTGGTCAAAATATTGAGCAAGATAAACTTAGGAAAATCTTATTGTAGTCCGCTCTCTTTTGAATATTATGTATATGTAAGCATATATACATTTATAAATGGTTTCATGTCATTTCTTCCATATCCTGTCAAATTGTCATTCTTGAAAATGAGAATACTATCTCATTTCATGATTTTTCTGGCGATTAATTTATGAATTTATTAAAGGAAAGAGAGGATAATACACATCTTACACAACCTGCTCTCTTTCAAAATTTGAAGAGAACAGTGGGTTCAATATGATGTAGTTGATGTTTGCTTTGCTTGCAACATTATGAATGTGTCATAAATTTCCAAATTTTAGGGAAATACATTAAAACAACTATTGAACTATGTATATAGCATGCAAGAAACTTCAGGCTGTTTGCAACACTCAATGACACTACAAGAAAAAATGTTTATCTGTTTTACATACCGTCTTCAATCTCATAGTTGTGGTTAAAAGACCCTAATCACTTGTACTTACTATTTCAGAGTTATAAGGATTTAACTGGGACTTATTGGAGCATCACATACTTCATCAGCTTCTACCTCATAACGGTTCTATTGCTTTTGAACTTGGTAAGTTCTATTTGTTGCTCAGGAACTTTTTATTGAATTTGTTGAAGCTCAAAACCTGTAGATATGTCAAATTGTCAAATCCAACACAAATAATGGGAAACCACGTGTATCATTCCACTCTTTTGCCTTATCATTGATAATTTGATAGGAAGGATATTTTGTTTCCATTCAGATGAATGGTCCATGAATCCTTGAAAGTTCATAGAGAGAAGTTGCCGGTCTATTGGTTAACAGTTTTTTGTATTCTTATGCTCATTCTGATCAATCTTATATTATTGTGGAAAGTGAGCATATATCATTTCATCTGCCTAAAAGCAATCTTTTCTGGTCATTAGTGCTACCGAAATCAACCTCAAATATGCAGACTCCTGAATAGCTTGTCCCGTTGCACTTAGTCCTTGCAGTTTCAATGCTTTTCTCTGTGATGTAGCTTTCTTTCCTGCATATCATCCTGTTTCTAGTGAATTGGTCAGATAACAAATGCATCATAATCTGGAATCTGGTCAGTGTTTTCACTTTTCAGTGAGCCTGTCAACACTGACTGGCTATTCCAGAAATATTTAAGAAATGGTGGTGACCCTATCACTTAATCATCTGAATGATAATAAGCTGGATTTAATTGATCATTGATTGGTATTATCAGGTGTTCTGCAATGAAATTAAAATGCATAGGAGAACTCAGCTTCTTTAGTTGCTATTTGGTATTATTTATATTAGATAATGAAGTGCAGAGTTTTCTAGACAACAAGAAAATTGGAACTCCATGTTTCTCATTCCACTCAAGTTATTATTGGCCATTCTGACTGGATTACTAATACACAGCATTTTTTAGTAAGGGCAAATGCTATTGTAAAATGCAAAACATCATTTTCTTGTTTTCAATGTTTCAGGTTATGGCTTTTGTCCTGGAGGCTTTCTTTGCTGAAATGGAACTTGAGGCATCAGAAAAATGTGAAGGAGAGGACAAGGTTGGTGCCTTTTAAAACTATTAATTTTTAATGTATATGCTTCACATGTGATTCACGATGTATTCTCAAAATATATTCATTTGCTTATAAGCAAAAGGAAAAAAGCAAGGTAGTAAGCCTTTGTTTGTTTTTCACTTTAAATCCACGTAATTATTTCTCTCATTTTTTTGTGTTTAATCCTTTTCAATTTTAAATGATAGTTTGATAGTGATAATCTTGTTAAAATCATTTGGGACAACGAACATTAAAATTACAATGTCATACTTGGAAAAATTATCTTAAAACATTCCCACTAAATATTGAAAAACAATATTTCAAGTAATGTTTTTGTTATATGGTGAGTATGGGATTGCTATAAATGATGAGCTAGTTAGAAATGCAAGCTAAATATTTTAGTTTACATTGGGAAGAAGTTCTCACTCTTAAAAATTAGAAAGCAGATTTCAGATATTACAAGAGAGTTGTTAAATTTACTGAATGCTAATTGTGGCTTTGATTTACTGGATCCGGTTGATCTTTTTTTCCTCACATTTTTCATCTCCCATACCTGATTTTTTGGGTTAACAGTGGTATTGAGCTATTGGATTGATCCCCAGTTTGTTTATATGGCAATAAAATAACTACTGAATTCAAATGATTTTCTCTTGCCTTCTTGATGTAGGAAGGAAGCAACTCAAAATCCCGACGCCGATCTGTCGGGTATGTTCTGCTAGCTGGTCATTTCTTTCAATCTAGATGTTGAATGCTGACAATAATCTCATCTTATTTTGGTTGGTGCAGCACAAAAACTCGCAGTCAAAGGGTCGATACTCTTCTGCATCATATGTTAAGTGCAGAGCTGGATAAACCAGAATGCTCCAATGCATAAATGGTTTCATCCACAGTTCTGGTTAGCATATTAAATCTCTTTCAAATTTAAATTATGTTGCCCAAAGATTCAAGTACGTGAGATTTTTCTTCATTTTCCAAATCATGGTACAGTCATATACTTCTAGTGAAATGCAAAGTTGTTAAAACCGAACTGGACTGGCCAGTTCAACCAGGCTACACGTGAACCAGCCAAGGCTCCATTTTGGTTAGAACAAAAACCCTTAGTTGGTCAAAACCTGACCTGACAGATTAAAAGCTAAGCCGAGTGGTTTTGCTAACCACGGTTGAACTGTACTTGTAAGAGATGGCTCTCAGGTCATGAATACCACTGGACCAAAAAATCTTAGTATGATATATTGATGCCATCTGAGCATCATCCCATCATATATTCAACTCCTTTTCTTTTTATTTCCAAGAATGCATGATTATATAAATCTCTCCTTTTCCTTTTGTTAGTATGATACATTAAAGTACTGGTGCTTTTTTTAATTGCTTTTTTTTTTGCAATTTGTACAGGATTTCCACCATTTTAACTAGCAAAAGATAGAGAAGGCCTTCCTTCCGAGCTCAAACTAGTCTATAATCTGAATGTTGTTTGGAGGAATTCTGATCAGAGAAGCTCGGCCATTCTTTAATCAACATGACGTGTTAATTATATGTTAAGGAACAATGTAATCTTGAAACTGCATGGTCTATTATGGTACACATGAAGATTTGACATTGTAAAAGATGCACGTCTCCTAAAGTTCTTTTGCTTTAAATTTTGTTTTGGTTTTGTTCGTCACACAAACAATCTGATTGTAATGACTCTTTTCCATCATGTTTATTAATTTAAGGAAGTACTAGGTTCTTCTGTATTTGGTTCAGATTCTTCCACGTTATTCCTCTGAAAAGAAACAAAAATTAATATAGTTGAACTTATTTACTTGGTAAATGGAAGCATCATTCACTAGTGCCTTGTGGATACGATTCTGCAAGAATTGTTCTCATAGCTGTACGTTTGATTAAATTCTGTATTTTATTATTTACTAGACCAATGTCTCAAGACATGAATATATATCGGCATCAGTAAATAAAAATAATGAGATATTCAAAGATTTGCATCTGCTTTTAAGTGTAGGGTGAAATTGAGCCACCTTGAAGTCTTCCATTCTATTTATTGTTTAAGATCTTGAGGTTATTGCACTTGGGAATTTTTATAGGCACTAACATGATGTATACCTTATAATTATCTCATTTAAAACCCTTAAAGTGAAAGTTTTTTAGACTTGAAATTTACACAGGTCTACATGATATTATGCTTGATTTTTATTAAATATAACAGGGGTGATGAGATTCAAACTCATGATCGTTGGATCAATAAAACTCTGATACTATATTAAGGAATTATCTTATCTAAAAACTTAAACTGACAAGTGAAGTGCTAGAATATAATTTATATTATTCTCTACGAATCCAGAGTTGCTTTCCGGTCGATTATATGCATTGAAAATGAAGTCCACGGAGAGTGATAGGGTTCCAACAGCAATATATAAACTCTGGAACGTCATAAGAATAAAATGCAGAAGGAAAGGAAGATGAGCAGCATGAAGGGAGAAGTGGAGCTCGACATCACAGCAGAGAAAGCTTGGGAGATGTACAGAGACAACGAGATCATCAGCAAAATCTGTCCTGAAATGCTTGCACGTGCTGAATACATTGAAGGAGACGGCAGCCCAGGAAGTCTCAGGCTCTTCAGGATGGGACCTGGTATTTCTCTCTGACACCAACTTTTCTTGAAATTTCATGCCACCACATTTGTTGGAAATCAAAGAAACAAAAGTCAACATAATTCAAAACTGGAATTGTGCCGAAATAAAGAACAATGAAGAACACTAAGGAATAGCAGGAATGAACAGAATTCAAGTGTGTGGTTGCTGCTATCCCTCTTCTCTTATTTATTGAAAACTTGAAGTGTTACATTCAAATAGGGTTTCCCCATTTGCTTACAACTTCCTCTTCTACAATCTAAATAGGAAAATACTTAAAATAAAAACTAGAACTTTGATCAATCAATATGATCTTATTTAGGAAACATAATAATTCAAAGATAGTAAAAATCCTGACATTAATTGTAGGCTTGGAATCAGTCTTTAGTCTTCATTCTTCAACAACATTAACTCACCGCTCCTTCACTTTTTTGTTTTCAAGCAGCTGTAAGCAGCTACGTGAAGGAATCCATGCAGAAGATAGAGAAGGTAGAGGTCGGAAGATCTGTCACATATCGAGTTGTTGGGGGTGATCTCAGGGACATGTACGATCCTTACAGGATTACATTTTCATTTTCTCCGGTGGAAGGAAAAGAGGAGAAGAAATGTATTGCTGAATGGAAGGCTGAGTATGAGCTGCTGAATTCATCGATGCCTCCCCCAGACAAAGCAAGGGACGCTGCCCTAGGTTTCCTCAAATCGTTTGACAAGTTTAAGCCTAGCCATGAGGTGGTGTGAGATGTTCTATGTATGAACACCTAATTACATACTATTTATGCATGAATATTGTGTTGTTTGAGATAAGTGTGGTGTGCATCCTGTAAACAGATACTTATGTGACAAAGTGTATGGATTTTGTAAACTATCTATTGATATCTCATCATGTTTTTACCCTTATTTATGTTAGAAAATAATATAAATTATATTCTGGGATTTCATTTAACAGCTTAAATATTTAAGTGAGATGGTTTTTTGACATGATATTAGAGCCTTGTTGACCCAGAGATCGTGAGTTTGAATCTTATCACCCTCATTCTATTTAATAAAAATTAAGCACAGGGTGTTGTGGGCCTGTGTGCAAGATTCAAGCCCAGAAGGTTTTCACTTATATGAGTGTGTTGGAGAATAATATAAATCATATTCTAAGACCTCATCTAACAGCTTAAGTTTTTAGGTAAGATTAATTGATAATTTATAGATTTCTTTTCAATTAACTTAGCAATTGAAGGACAAGGGCTCCCAGCCCAAAGTACATGCTTGCACCAAAGTTGTCAATGTCGTTTTGGTTGGTGTTTTGTTTTTTTTTCATTTGAAATAGAATGTTTTGGTTTCGGAGCGTTTCAGACTGCCGTTTCGGGGTTGTACTGTATATGTATTTATAAATAAATATATTAATTCAAAAAAAATAGTTCAAATCCAAAAATAAAATTATTTAGAATAATGCAATTTAATCTAAAAAAACACAATAAAATGATTTTTCTGAACAAAATTATGAACATGTAAAATATTATGAGAATGTCACCATCAATCTCACAAGGTCATTACATTCTCTGATTGCTCTGAAATTTTAACATAATATATTTAAATATGAGACTCCTTGCAAAATTTCATCTTAATCTAACGGTCGGATTAAGAGATATGATTGATATTATAAAATTATTCATTATTTAAAAAAAAACATTATTTGGCCGAAACGGAACGAGCAGAACGAGACCAGTACATTTCGGCCGGTATTTGGCCGAAAATCCGAGACGGACCAGAATTTAAACCGGGTTAAAATGACACCGTTTTATCTTGTTCTTTTAACTGATACAAAACGTTTCGGCCGAACAGAATGAAAATGACAACTATGATTCATGACAATAAAATTGTATCCTCGAGCTCCTCTAAACATCTTAGATTCATGAGAAATTTCCCTTTTTTGTGACGTTCTTACTTACAAGGAACAATGTTATCACAACCTGACCTTGGAGTTCAAAGTTAGCTGACAAGATGAGAAATAAACATGACAGGAGCTTATCACTGTCCAATAATATAGATTATAGACCGGAAAACTAGTAAATATATCTTGGAGTTGAAATTATACTGTCATGCCTATAAAACTGGATTTGGTCCAACCAGATTTGACAAGATTGTGATAACAACAATACAGCTGCACTCCTTCCTTCCTGTGCTGTCAGCTTGTCAATCTATCTAAGTTTGTAATGTTATCAGGTCATTATCATTTTGTTTCCACTCTGGCTCTACCTTTTTTTGAACTTCCATGAAAATCCAAGGCTGTATCTGTTAGGCATCCATGCAAGTCTTGCTTGTACTGAAGAGAAGAAAAGGTAGGGGGGGGAGAGAAGAAAGGAAGCCGTCTATTAAGGTTCGCCATTCAAGAACAGAGAAATTCAAGGAAAGAGGAGCAACTCTTTATCTTTCTAATATTCTATTCTCTGTAAAACCTCTCTCAACCAAACCAGTAGTAAACCCTACCCTTCGGGGTACCCCATCTCCGCCCTAACCCCGCCACCCTCCGATGAATCGATGGCATTGTTCTTCCATGGTGTAGAGGACTTGCAATCAGATAATCCCATACACATTTTGAAGCCCTTTTTCCCCCTCCTTGCTCTATATTTCCTTAATAAACATCCCCGGCCACCGGGAAAAATTGTTTCCTCCGTTTCTTAATTTTGAGAGAAGGTAAACTAATTTGTAGCAAAATTCACGTACCAAGAAAAAATCTTATTCTCTTAAGAGAAAAGGAAAGAGTGGGAAATCTGTAGTTAGTTTTTGAGAGTTTTAAATGAAGGAACCCGTTGGAAACATAGATGGGGTTGGTGCAAGGAGCGAAGGTGGATCGTCTTCAATGTCTAGAGGTGGTGACGAGGGTGGTGAAGTCCAGCTAAAGAAGGGGCCATGGTCAGCAGAAGAAGATGCCATGCTAATAGATCACGTGAGTAAATATGGAGAAAGGAACTGGAATGCGGTGCATGAACTCACTGGGCTGCCTCGGTGTGGCAAGAGTTGCCGGGTGCGATGGACTACATACCTCAGGCCTAACGCCAAGGAAGGAGCGTTCTCTGCTGAAGAAGATAGGATCATTGATGAATTGGATGATCAGATTTCAGCATCTAATGATGATGAGGGTGGCGGAGGCGATCTGAAGAAGGGGCCGTGGACGGCGGCGGAAGATGCCGTACTGATGGAGTACGTGAACAAACATGGGGAAGGGAACTGGAATGCGCTGCAGAAACGTTCTGTACTGGCTCGGTGCGGCAAGAGTTGCCGGCTACGGTGGACTAACCATCTCAGACCTAATCTTAAGAAAGGGAACTTCTCTGCTGAAGAGGAGAGGATCATTGTTGAAATGCATGCACAGTTTGGCAACAAATGGGCTAGGATGGCTGCTAGGCTTCCTGGACGAACAGACAATGATATCAAGAATTTTTGGAACACGAGAACGAAGAGACTCCTCCGGCATCGCCTCCCTCTTTATCCACCGGAAATCCTGCCCCAAAATCCACCAAGTCCTCAGCACAACGGCAGCAAAAAATCCCACTCTCTACCTTCCACCCCAGCCTCCTCTTTTACTTTTCCGACCACCCAACTCTTATACCCTCACACCCCAACAACTCCACAAAATAATCTCACGTCCCCTGCCCGTACCTTTACCCCTCCCGCTACCCCCGTCGCTCTCCGCCCCTCTCCCCCTCCCCTTACCCCTCCTCCTGTCTCCCCGCTCTCCTCCCCTTCCACTGCTTATTTTCCTACTCTCCCACTTTTCGACTTTTCCCTCCCCCGAACCCCTCCAATCCTTCAGATCCCTTCCCGCATCAGGAACTTCTCCCGATCCTCTTCCGCTACCTCCCCGAACAACAACACCACTGTTAACACCACGCCCAGCTTACATAATATTACCGTTCCTACCTCTTGCTTTTCGGTACCCTCATCACCATTTCCCGCTACAATTTCACCATCCAACACTAGTCCTCTCAGTTACGAAATCCCTTGTTGCTTCACTAACCTGCTCTGCAGAAACAATAGTGAGTTCCACAAGGAGATAGAGAGAGAGAATGAGAAACTGTGTTTGCTTCTCGCTTCCGTGACGAAGACAGATCGTCCCCCTTTGGCCCAAATGTTGTCACCAACATCTCTGGATTGGAATTCGGCATCTAGCAGCATTCCTGCTGCTGCTGCTGCTACCAACACCACCACCATGCCTGCCAAGATTGGTAGAACAAGAATAAGAAGAATGAAAAACGTTACAAATTCAGGCAAGGGTAAGAGAAATAGCAAAGGATTTGGAGCAACTGAAAGCAGCAGGAATGGATTGTTACAAAATGATCTCTTGCAAGAGGTTACGGCTGTTTTGGAAGTAAATGAAAAGGATACTTCGACCAAGCAGGGTCATTTGATTTTTGAGGATGCTCAGCAGAATCCAAAGGAGATCATGTTCGATGATTTCTGCGGAATTCAATATTCGGATCTTTCCAGCTCCCTGTCTTTGTCTTCAGGTCAGCTTTTTTGTCCATGCATGTTCATAGGTTTGCCTTGATATTGATTGATAAAACAATAATTTCCTTTCCATCCCTCGATTTTTCTGTGCATGCAGAGTTGACGCCAACAGATGGTGAAGTAGCAGGGCAATTAAACAGTAGCATGACTGAAGATTTAACCAAGCTGCTCGACATTTTCCCATCTTCTCCATTGCAGCTATCTGATATGTACACCGATGACATCTCCAATGGGCAAGCTTCGGTCATAATTGATGATAATAACATGGATATCGACATGCAGCAGCAGATAGCTTTATTGTTTCCCACCACAGTCACAGACCAGGGCAGCAGAACCGTTGGAACTGGCTCTTGGGACAGCTTGCCTAGGATTTACTGACAGGCAGCTTGGAGAAAGAAAAAGAAGTTATTTCGATTATTATATTCTACTAATATTAATTTCTAATTTGTATGGATGGTGGTGAGGTTACCTTTTCTACTTAGCTTTTGATCAAATATTAAATGAAAAGAAAAAAAAATTGCAACCAGGTTATATGGATCAAGTAAAGAAAAGCTGCTTTATTTTCCAAGGGACACCCAAAGATCCAGACATGATCAACCTGATCAATTTTCCATTGGAAGATCTCACATTCTAGTCTGAAAAAGATCTAGGGACGGGAGGAGAGCTACACCTTGACTGGATCTATCATGAAGGAATCAATGCAGAAGTTAGTGGAGTTAGAAATAGGCCAGTCACATCTTGTGCTGTTGGGGATGACCTGAGGAACACGTATGATCCATATTGAGCTACATTTTTCGATGGTTTCATTGTAAGGGAAGGTGGAGGAGAAATATGTGAATAAAAGTTGTGTTTTATGAACTCCAAACTGCACGCTATATGCTATATCAATTCCATGCGTGTCTTTACGATGCCGGGTGCCTGTGAATAAGGTTAGGATGAAGATAGTTCAGGTGGCAAGCACAGCCCAGTTCTTCTTTACACAAATGGTTCATAATTAGTGTGAAAAGAAAAGAAAAATTATTTTTTATGATCTTTAGATGCTTCTTTCTGATGAGCTAAGCAGCAGTGAGCACAAGAAATTTAAAGGAAAAACAATTGCTTTTTGTAGCCACCACTACAGGTATAACCACAGCCAAAACCCTATTAATCGGCATTAGAAGTTGGTGAGAATCATGTAACTAAGCACTCCCTAATGTATATACAAAGCAGAAGGAAGATATATATATATATATATATTATAATCAAAATGTGCAAAGCATTCAACTGGAAAACATCCTGTTATTGTTTAACACATCCCTATAATCTCATAAAGAACCTGAGGCTTCTTAAGCTGGTATTGGTCCAACCAAATTTGTCAAAATTGTGATAATAATAGCTGCCTTAAAATTGGCTTTGCCAACCAACTACCCCTTCTCATGCTGTCAACTTCTTCACTCATCTGTCATCAATCCGGAACTGTTCACAGTCGATCGAACCAAACCTTGTGAAGTTTGTAACGAGAGCATTTATCATCTTTTTTACAGTTGCTTTGAATTCACCCGAGGCACTCTTGTCAGCTTTATCAACATCAGCTACTCCATCTTTAACTGTAACAGAACCTACTATAGCACCATCTGCATAAGCTTTGCATGCCACCAAAATATAATGTGCATGAATGTGGAAATGACCAATGACTAAATCTTCAAAATGCTGCAAGCAAGTAGACATAGACAAAGTTTAGAATCCAGCAAATGTCCTTAGTGAACTGGAACATGCATGAGCAAATTTGATGACCACACATTTGATGACCACACAAGTCAAAATGCTCTTAAATAAGATGAGAGAGCCAATGCTATTGCTAGACAGGACAGAACCTACTACCACCCCAGAAAGAAAGAAAGAAAGAAAAAGGAAAGCACGAATATCAGGAGGAAACAAAAACCAATATGAAATAGAAAGAAATATGGTTACGACACATTATCCAAACAAGAAACTAGTAAATGGTGTTGACCAAAAACACTAGAATGGACATCAACAAAGATGAAGCTCAAAGCATTGTCAGTTGCACAAGGTTTTTTTAATACCAAAGCTAGGGCCAATACACCTTTCCACAAATTGCCAAGCAAACAATGGGGAATGCCCAAAAGCATAATGTAATTGGACCACGTGAAAAAACCTCAGACATTAATAATCTTTTTTTCTATTTTATTTTTCATTCAAGAGCTAAAACAAAAAATTAACAAAACTATACATGCATTCGTGTGTGTGTGTGTGTGTGTGAATGTGTGCAAGGACACAGGGTAGGTCTACCCCGGTAATCCTTTGATCAGATCCATACATGCTAAGGCCATGGAAAGATAACATCAAAAACAGTTGCCAATTTGGTGAATCAAAACTGAAGGCAAGAACTTTTTGTCCATGAGAGCAGACATAAGAACTCCAAGTAACAAAGCAGCAGTTGATTGTTAAGAGGAGGGGGCGGTCAGTGTGATCAAACCTTTGGTGGCCTTCGTAGAGTATACATCATTGTCTTCAAGGACAAAATGAACACCTCTTCATTGTATTTCTTAGATCTTTTATCCCCTTCAGCCCCCACATATGAGGATTCATACCCAGGCTCGTTAAAGAAAGGTTTATCATTTAGAATGAGGGCTTGTATTGAGACCAAAACTTGCAGCATGGTTGATTTCCCTGGGATCCACATCTCAGTCTCTTTGCCAGACCAGGTGCCCAGAAGGCTGAGGCAGACTTTTCCACATTCGTACAAATTTGGATTCAATCGAAGCCCACCTGAATAGTAGTATACCATCTGACAAGGAGGAATCACAATCAAGCACAGCATAAAATATTTATAAGCATAAAGAAATATTACAAATTACTCACCGGTGGTGCATTGGGATATGTAGGAGGGAATATACAGTCAAAGACAAAAAGGCCATCATGGTAAGGAGTGCCAGCAGGTCCCGCAATGACAGCCCTCAAAAGTTCCATCCTTGTTTCATAAACTCTAACAAATATAGTATCTAAGAGATGGGGGGGTCAGTCATCTAAACAAGCAATGCCTTGTAACCAGAAACTGAAAACGTTTGAGAATGACAAAACACAGACTAATTTCACAATCAACAGGGTGGCTAAGATTCAAGAACTTATTCAAAACCCCAAACTTAAGCCAACAAATAGATTCAGAAGTCACCTGGCAAGTCTTTCTCCAAACTTTTCCATTCATCCTGAATTCTTTTCGCCCAAATTTTAGGAGGCTACAGAAAAGGAAAGTTCAATGGAAAAGTAAGCAATAAATCAATCAAAACAAACAAACAATAAAACGCTTTTTTGGTCTATTAGAGCCAATATAAAACATACTGATATTAAGGTATTATAATGAATTTTTGAAAGTTATGGGGGGCATGGCCCCCTCATGGTTGGCTTAAGTGTCACCCCTGCACACACACATTTATGCATATATCTGCGTGAGAGGGATAGAGGGAGAGCTGAATCTGCAATTAACTTTTCTCACCGGCAGGTCAGAGACACTGGTGCCCCGATAGTGATGATCAGAAAAGTCTTCCACGTTATCAAATTGTTTAAAGTTCCTATACTTTTGCAATGTACTCTTTTCTTCACTATCTTCTACTTCACCATTAGAGCTTGACTCTGCAAGAAACATTGGACTACTTGTAGATGCAATCTGTTTGTTTTCAGATAGACAAGGAGTGGTTGTCGTAATTTTGCTCTTGGAATGATTAGGAATGATTGAGGTGCTGGTATTGGATATCATATTTGAACTCAAAGCAGGTTCCTTTAGCCATGGAAGGGGTGCCTCTACTCCAGGAGGAAGATCCACATTATCAAATTGAGATTGGATGGTCAAATAATCATCTTCATCATCATAATATAAATACTCATCAAGGTCATCACAATCATTGCCGTCAGCATAATCATCACAATCATTGCCGTCAGCATCATCATCATGGTATGACATGTCAGAATTGGAACCATTATTATTGTTTGAATTAGTTGATCCGGAAGTTGAATCCCTGGGATGATAAGCACTATCCAATGATCCTGCCACGCTGGTATAATTGCCAAGATCACTGGAGGAAGCATTCTGTGTAATGAGCCAAATTTTATACAATCAACGGCTTATATCCAAAAGGAAGAAGAAAAAAGCCATGTACAATTACATTGGTGTTCCAAAAGCTCACCTTAATGTCTTGCTGCTGTGCATCATCATCAACAGATTTTGATTTTCCCTTAGTGTCCAAATCAACTTTTCCATGGCACATCAAAACTTGAGCTTGAGCATCCATCACATCACATAGAACAACCTAAACAACAAATTGCTTCCAGCATTATAAACAATAACAGCATAATTTACAAAAACATTGTTGCGTAGAATTATTTTAAAATTTTGGTAGAAGAAAAAAAAAATTGAAAAGGTAATTCTCAGCTGCAAATATTGTGAGAATTGGCAAGTGCCATTTTAGTTCTGCAAGTAAAACACTAGCTAAATCAGCCTAGAGGAGGGCAAATATGCAGCCAGGTACAGAATTTATGCTTCATTGTGTTTCAAAGTTCTAAGGGCATAAACGAGTTTCCACAGCACATATTTGACTCCTTTGTTTCCCAATCATGCAAGTCAAGTTAAAACTAGAGTGGTGCTCAAACAGCTATTGAGTAGAGAAAGTATAACTAGTCTACCACTTAACAAAACACTTAACAGAGCCAAAATTTCCAGCATGCAGGAAAAAATGAAGCACTGCCATAGAAATTACCAGCAAATTTTAATCTTTTCTCTCTTTTCTAACAGCTGTTCAAGTTTCGAAAGAAGAAGAAAAAGGCTCATTCTCCAATGTCCATATACATGATGAAACCGTTGAGGACGCCAAGTAAAGTTTCTAACTCCATTGCTGCCTCATAATGCACAGAAAATCGTGCCAATTATTATCAGACAGGGTAATCTACCTTCTACAGTTGGATCATGCAAATGACATCCCGGCACAAACAATTCCAAGCACCATACCAAACTAACAACATATTGCCAGAATATCTCGAAATCACACAACTCCGGTCAAATTTTCTAATTTAAGCCAAAAAATTATACTTGCACTCGATTGCGAAACTAAAAAGTGAATAATATCCGCACCCTAATTTCGTTACAATTAGCTAAAGCCACCCCCAAACTTAAATAAAAACTCAGCATTAATCCCCAAGTTTTCTCTTTTAACCCTAGGCTTCTTCCATTAAAATTACGAGTACATTATACCACCAAGTTAGCTAAAATCATAGCTAGCTCCTCGTTTCTATAAACTTAAACAATCCACCTTCGAAAAACCCTAACTTTCCCAACAGAAGAACACTAAAAAAAGAATCCAATCACTTTATAACCTTCAACAAAAGAAAAGAAAACCGCTTGGCTACTGACAAACCAGAAGTCCACACCAATTACCTCAAAAAAAAAAACCCGACCGATCATGATCGTGATCGCAGAATAGTGACCATAACGACACTAAATTACGTACAGTACGCAAAAAAAATCAAAACAAAAATTACCTCGCTTTGTTTAAGTTTCTTTGAGATCGATACACCCTGATCACCTTCAGCCATGTCGAGATCCATTTATACCAAAATCTAGCCCTAAAATATTATTAAAAAAACGCGTGTTAGTTAGTCAAGATTGTACGGTCTCTCTGACTCTCACACGGAGTAGGAAAAAAACTCAGAACCAGAAAAGGAAACAGTTTTGATTTGATGGATGATCAAGAAAAAAATAGAAGGGGAGGGAGAAGGAGGTGAAGAGTGACGTACAAGCAGAGACACGAAAGCTGAGTCTCTCACTCTCTCTCTCTCTGTTTTGTGAGAGAAACAGTGAAAGTGTGTGCGAGTGAGAGATATTCGCGCCTCGCGAGGTATGTTTTCATGTTATCGTGCGCAGGAAGGTCACGGTAAGTAAGAATAAGGTGTGGTGAACGTATCTTACTAGTGGCACGTTTTGGAGTTATGATTCGACGAGGTTTTTGATTGGTGACGTGGAAGAGGGTTGTTGGTGTTTGGTTTAGTTGGGGTTGGGTTTATGGTGGGGTATAGTGTAGTTGATTATTTCCGATGTGTCCTGGTCCATACTGGACTTCATCGTAGGATTTATCAAAGATTTATCTTGTTTTACAAAAAAAACGTCTTGGTGCTGTTTAATATTTTTTTAATTAAAAAGACGGGGAATGATTTTACTGTTTTCTTTTTCTTTTTCCATTTAACGTTTTATTTTTCCTTTTTGGTTTTGTGGCTCCACTTCTTTTTTTAAATCAGTTATAAAACTTGAATCGATTTGATAAATTGAATTAGGACTTGATTAATTAAAAACTTAAATTGTTTTAGGTTAGAGATACAATATAAAAAATATAATTAATCTAATAAAAAAATTAGATCAACATATTAGCTTCATTAAATGTAACTCGGTCAAAATATTTTCTTAATTTTTTTTATATAAAAAATATAAAAAAATTGGTTGATTTTTTTATTTATGATAAGGGTTTTGTCTCAATGATCTCTAAATAAATTTTTAAAATTATAATCTTGAAAAAATAATAAAGTCGTATCTAATTATACAAATTGAATTAAAATTAACTCAATTAATAATACAAAGGCTAAATTGATGAATTAAGGATAATATCAAAAGAAACTATGGATTTATTAAAATCAATAATATATTTTTTCTCTAATTAAATTGAAGGTCATTGAGTCCAACTACATAACGATAGCTTTGTTTTCTCAGTGTTTGGTAATTTCACGGCAATTTCCTAAAAGAAAATCATTAAAAAGAATTATTACAAAACGACTTAGATGGTCAAAGGTTGAGATGTAATTTCTCTTCGGACCATGATTTTATTTATTATTATTTTTCTATGAAAATTATAATAACGTAAGGATGTGATGTTACCATGACAAAGATAGCTGCGATGTCGTTGATAAGGTTCTGGGGAAAATTGTTGCTCGTAGAACATGGAGAATTAATTTATTTTTATTTTTATTTTTATTTTTAAGGTCTTTTTTATAAGAAAAAAAATGTATCATCTTCCCTTCGTAATATTCACGTAAAGACACTGATGATTTTCTATCAAGGTTGCAAAAATAAGAAAAAAAATAATCCAAATCCAATTTTATTCTTTGGATGCACTGTTGAATATTATATATTCATTCCGTTAATAGATGTATATATATATATATATATATATATATTTTTTATTTCTTGTAATTTTTACTTATAATCATATAATGATATATACAAAAAGTATTTGGTATTGTGATAATGATTGTTTTTTTAAATATTTAAAAAACATACATTAAAATAATATTTTTATTATTTTAAAATTTATTTTTAATATTATTATATTAACAAAAAAACTATTACATTTCCGAACAGAATCTAAGTGTCTGATTGAAAATAAAGTGATTTTCGTTTAAAAATACATCAAAATAATATCTTTTTTATTTTTTTTAAAAAAATATTTTTGACATTAACACGTGAAAATAATCCCAAAACACCCAAAAATTAATTTATAATAAAAAATAAAAATAAAAAAATTAATTTTTTTCAAAAATATTTTTGAAATATAATGATAAATAAACACGACTAAAGTCTCTCTCTCTGTGCTGGTTTGCATAGACCAGAAGTTTTTGTATGGTCATCTAACAACCCTTTTCTGGAAAGTCCATTTATCACTGTGATGTATATCCAGAAGTTGTTTGGTATTGTTAAACTTGCTTTTCAAAAAATTCAAATTTATTTTTAAAAAAATATATATAGTGTTTTTGTTTCATTTTAATATTTCAATATAAAAAATAAACTCTTAAAAATAAATAATATTATTTTAAAAAACAAGAAAAAAAACCTAAGGAGCTCAACTTCTTAAAAAAACTGTAACTTGAACAATTTCCCTTCTCGAGGAATATCTAAATATATTTAAAAAAATATATATGCTATGACAAGAAAATAATGGCAACATATCTCTATGGTTATCGCTATTTTTATTTGTTAGAATATAATTAATCAAATGTTATATCAACGTACGAAGGAGCTGTTTAGAAAATTATTTGAAAAGTATTTTTGAAAAAAATTTAAAAATATATTTTATTTTTTGTTTTAAATTAATTTTTTAATTTTTCAGATATTTTGATGTGATAGTGTTAAAAATAAATTTTAAAAAATAAAAATATATATCATTTTAATATATTTTTAAATCACTTTAAAAAACAACATGAAAATACTCCAAACAAGATTGAAATAGAATTTAGTTAACTCAATTAATAATATAGAGGTTAAATTGATGGATTTAAAGGAAATATAGATGGAAATTATGGGCTAAGGAAGATTATTTTTGGATTTTTTATTTTATTTTTCAAGTGCCTACGTTGCATGACAACTTGAGAGAGAGAATTAATTTTTACCAATTCAATTAAAGGTGAAAGGAGTCCGTCATATTATATTTTAAAAGTATTTTTTAAAAATATAATTTTTTTATTTAAAATTATTATTTTTATTTATTTTTATATAATTTCATATACTAATAACAAAAATAATAAAATATTTTAAAATATTTCTAAACAAAAAAACAATCTTAATCATCCTAAAAAAATCATTTTATATAATGAAAGGTTGATCTTCCCATTAAAGGCATGTTTGGAAGGGCGGTTGCGGTTGTTTTTGAAAGTGCTTTTCGTTTAGAAATACATCAAAATGATATTTTTTTATTTTTTAAAAATTATTTTTGATATCAACACATCAAAATGATCTAAAAACACCAAAAAAATTTTATTTAAAAAAAATTGAATTTTGATCAAACTCCAGTTTAACTGCAATGCCTAACATGCTCTAATTCACACGTGCTATCCTAGAAAAACTCGATGGTAGTGCGTTTTTCAAAGGAGAACATTCCACTGAAGTTTTCTTCGCCGTACTTCACTCGTAAATCACTAGCAATTTCCCTGTGAGCGTGATGTCTACGCTCTGGCTAAGTTAAAGTAATGTTAACCACCGCTTTTTATTTGTTCTATACCCCTAGTGTCATTGCTAATCTAATTTCCCTCCTAATTTTAAAAATTTGATGTAATTTTATAATTTACTGTATTAAACTTTATTTTAAAAGTACTTTTAAAATTTTTATTTTTATTTTAAATTTTAAAAAATAGTATTTTTAAATTATTTTTATATATTGATGTCAATAATATTTTTTAAAAAATAAAAAATATTATTTTAATACATTTCTAAATAAAAATTCACCTCAATCATATTCTCAAACAAATTTATTCATAAGCTACATATTGGTCTAAGTTTTGTAGCTAAAAAAAGGTAATATCATTTTACAGTAAAAAAAATCATTTAAAAAAAAAACATTTTTGAATTGCAATACAAACAAACTTCGAGACATCGAGACTATCATTTTAAGGTATTAATTGCCCCCAATACATTTGTTGAAGGGTTAAAGTAATATATTTCTAGGATACAACAAAACTTTAAACCGATAGATAATATAAATTTATTAAAAAAAATATATTGTTTTTGATAAATATATACAGAGAGTTTGTAAGGAAAAAATAGAAAGAGAAGAAGATTATTTTTAATTACTTATTGCCAACATATAATTAGTATTTATAGGAAAATAACACGCATCAATGTGTTTGTGAAATTCATTTATCTTGGGTGAAGAAGTTTATTTTCATAGAAGTATATATGAAAAAAATTTAAAATTCAAAAAAAAAAAAATTGGGTTTAGAAAAATGAGAATAGATGATATGAAAAATGTACCTGAATATCTTAGGAGATGACACAAATTTGTCTTGGTGGTAGGCTATAAATTCAAGCATAAAATAAGACAAGAATCACTTAGGTTTTATTTTTTTTATAAATTAAAATGACATTGTTTTTATTAAAAATAAATAAATAATTAATAAATTGTAACCGGGTTTTGTCAGGGTCGACCCAGGTTTTTGCCTTTCATTATTTTTTCTCAAACTCGGTTTGGTTTCAATTATGGTTGGTCGGTCCAAAGTCAACCTGCAGTTAACTTTTGCATTCTTGTAGCAAATAAATTCACTGAACCGTTTGTTAAATCACACAAGAATCATGTGTGGCTCTCATGCCTTACAAATTTGGTCAAACCAAATACTGCACACTTCAAATTGTCAACGTATTTCCCATCAAAAACCACACGCGGCCTGCCACGCATTTGATTGGAAGTGAAAGGACTGATTTGATACAATCAAAAGTGAGTGGTTTAACTTGCACAAATATAAAAATAAAGTGATCATACTTGAATCTTACCTTATTTGCAACAGGGATGACAATGAAACATGGTTACACCTATCCCATTCCATTATCTTAAAAGCTAAACCAAAACGTGAAAATACTGTTCGGATTCTATTGTTCATACAGACTCATAGGCACTATTCATGTGCACTTTGACCCGGTGCTTCGCGGGTGTATGTCCTCCTTTTTTTTTTTCGTTTTCAAACAGTGTATGCACGAAAATAGCCCCCGAAAAAGATAAAAAACGAGCAATTTTCGGGGGCTGGAAGGTAATTGACCGGTCCGGCCCGGCCCGGCCGGCCGGTTTTTTATTTTTTTTAATATTAGAATGAACAGTGCATCGACGGTTTCGCCCCCCGAAAACGACAAAACCAAGGCCTGTGTGTGAGGGGTGTTCCGGTAATTAGCCTTTTTTTTGTTTTTTTTTTCGCTGACAGCTGTTGGCGCGTCGCCGGACGCGCCGTCCGTTCCAACGCTCACGCGTTTTTTGGACGGCGCGTGCGGCTTCATACGGCGTCGGAAAATGCCCAACCGGCGTCTAGAATGATTTTCAGGCATGTTCTCTTCCACATGGGGCGGCGCGTGTGGCAAGATGGTGTCCGGATACGTGTCAATGGCCGTTTGAATTTTCACACCCACTTTCTCTCTCCTGCCTGTGCCAGATGACGTCAGCTAAGCTGTTTTTTGTCAAAGTTCATTTCAGTCCCTGAACGTTTTAATTTGTTTTTCTGGCCCTTATTTCTATTAAATAGGTTTTGATTTGTTTCAATTTCGTCCTTCAATTGAAATTGATTACGTTTTGAAGTTCCAGTTCGGTCCTCATGCTTTTAATTTTGCGGGGTGGGCTGAAATTCTAAATATTTTTGGTATCAAAGTTTTGATTGATTTCAATTTCATCCTTCCATGCAAATTTATTATAAATCCTTAATATTTTAGGTACCAAAAGTTTAATTTCTTTCAATTCTATCCTTCTATGCAAGTTAATTATGAATTTCAGTTTCATTTCAGTCCCAGTTCTTTTAATTTTCGGTTTTGTTTTGAATTATTTGATTTCAATGTTTGGGTTTACTTCAATTCTGTCTTTTAAATTAAAGATATTATTGCAAGTATATCAAATTAATTATATATTTGTATATTTATATCAAATTAAAGTATGTAAAACTAATATTATGTTCAAATATTTATTGAATATTATCGCCTAAAAATATATAGAGGGAGAGGAAAAATGACCTAGAATTTTTTTAATGACATAAATTCATATCAGTATTCTTAAATACATTTAATATAATAATACGATGAATAAATCTTATAAAAAAAATATATTAGCTTCAAGATTAAATTTTGTGTTCTTTTGTTTAAGTTTATTTCTTGAAATAAATTTGCAGTGTTTTGACTTTTTAATTATATATTTGTGTATTGATATCAAATTAAAATATGTGAAACCAATTATATGTTCTAATATTTATTGAATATCATCACCTAAGAATATATAGAGAGAGAGAACAAAATAACCTAAGATTATCCTTTAAATTAAATATATTATTGAAATTATGTCAAATTAATTATATTTTGTATATTTATGTCAAATTAAAATATGTAAAACTAATTATATGTTTGAATATTTATTGAATATTATCGCCTAAAAATATATTGATAGAGAGGAAAAATGACCTAGGATTTTTTGAAGGGCAGAAATTCATATCATGTTTTCTTAAATATATTTAATATAATAATATGATTAATAAATCTTATATAAAAAAAAATTGGCTTCAAAATTTAATTTTGTGCTCTTTTATTTAAGTTTATTTCTTTACAAGGATTTCCAATGTTTTCATTTTTAATATTTTAGATATAATATTACTGCAAAAAAAAAATATCTCAAAAAAAATGTTGACAAATTTACCTGCATTATCTACAAGTCAAATTAAAAAATATACAAGTCACTTCCCGTTTCCATTAGACTGTTCTTTTGAGACGGCAAATAAATAATTATAGCACAAAAAAAAATTAAGTTTATGTTTGAAAAACAAATTATAATATTTTTATTTCTAATATGTCTGATATTTATTGAATATTATCGCCTAAAAATATATTAAGAGAGAGGGAAAATGACTTTGGATTTTTTGAAGGACAAAAATTCATATCAGTATTCTTAAATATAATTATACTAACTAAATATTAAATTAATAAAATACAATACATATACAAGCAATTAATTTTCTACATAGAGAAAAAAAATTCGCCGCATCGCCAATTATTTAGTTAATTATAGATAATAGGAGTAAATATTTTTTCTCAGGTTGCTGGAGTTCGAGTCCCCCTGCCACCGAAAATGATTTTTGAGTAAAGAACAGTGTTTTCTATTGTTAATAAGTGTTTCACATGTTTTTTTTTCAATCATTTTTTCGATAACTGGGGTGTCCGGGTCAGCTTATGCGCATCACAATAAATCTCTGAACTTAATTTTTTTTTACAATTTTCACTGTTTATTAATATTTGAAAATGTTTTTTCCTCTTCTTTTTTTCAGGCTCTTTTTTTTTTCTTATACTCGCGGTGTCCAGGTCAGTTTACACGCACCACAATTTTTTCCTCACATATATATATTTTTTATAACCGGGGTAGGTTACACGTGTCACGAATAATCCTTTGACATTGTTTTTTATTTTTTTTCAACTTCTAAATTTTTTTTATAACTACAATGTCCAAGCTAGCTTACGTGCACCATGACTATTATTTTGTACATAGCCAAAGGAGATGGCAATTTCAAACAGTGATAAACAGTTATTTGAAATGTGGTTTTCGTTTTTCATTACTATTTAAAAAAATTGATTGAACTATGATTCTGGTGAGATATGACAGGAGTGTTTGGTAATGCGTTTGAAAATCGCTTTTGAACAAATTTTAAATTTTTTCAATGTTAAATTAAAAAAGTGTTTCTACATGATTTTGATGTGCTAATGTCAAAAATAATTTTCTAAAAATTAAAAAAAAATACAACACGTTAAAAATCAATTATTTTTCTACATATAAAAGAGCCCAGCGCAACGCGCGGGCAAATCAACTCGTCCCTATCTAATAAGTGTTCAACATAGAATAAATAATTTTTCTATATATAATTTTCGACGAGTTCGGGATTCCTTGCCAATGAAAAAAAAATATAGGATATGTAATTAAAATATACTATTTGGTGATTAATACACAATGTAAGAATAAAAATAAAAATAAATACACTTAAATATTGAAGAAATTGATATTTTTTCAATTTCATCCCTTTTATTTTTTTTATTTGTCAGATTTAATACCCATTCTTTTTATTGTTGTTTACTTTGTTATGAAAAAATAAATAAATAAAGTTTTCTTATAATTTTATCCTACTTTGCTTCTTCTTTTTTTCATATATAGTTTGATCCTCTTGTTTTTTGCAATTCCTTTTGCTTTGGCAAATTTTCTAAATTATTTTTTTTACCATTCCATCTTCCAATATTAAATTAGTTGAGAATTAAGTTTCTTGATTGAATACAAATTAGGATTTTATAGGTTGCAAGTTTCAAGTATTGACCGATTTTAAGAGATATATATACGGGTTTGCTTGATTACCCCTATTTTTAAAAAGTTAATATTTTTTCAATTTCACTATTTATTTATTTTTAATTATTTCTTTTTTTAATTTGTTATCTATCATATTTGATCCTCGTTCTCTTAATTGTTGTCTCTTATGTTAAGTGCTTTTTAGAATTTAAAGTTTTTTCTTCTAATTTCATCATTTTTTTTGTGATTTGATCCTTATTTATTTGCTATAATTCTTTTTTTTTTTGAAGTTTTTTAAATATATTTTTTTATCACAATTCCACCCCCGCAGGTTGAGAATCAAGCTTCTTTGATTGAATTCAAGTTTAGGAATTCACGAGTTGCATGTTCGGATGATTTACCGTAATCTTAAATATTCACATAAGCTTGCTTGTTTTTTAAGCTATTTTTGTTTTAGTTTTATTATCCAATATTTATTTATTTCATAAAATTTATATTCATTTTTTAATTGAACCTGAAGTCAGTTAAGACTTAAGACTCGATAAAGGCCTAGCAGGAAAAGAACAAAGAAATGACAAAGAAAGAGGAATCAAGTTTAACCATTATAGTCGTGCTCGTTACTCAGGCTATCAATTTCACAAGTTAGCACATGCCAATATAATGTGTTGTCATCTTTTTTATTTCACTCTTTTTTCATATGATTAATATTTTTTTATGTTTGTTGTTTTACACTTTGAGTTATGGTTAGGTATCTATTGAAATGCCTGCAACATTATTTTTTTCTTTTAAAAAAAACTAGATTTTAATTTCTAACAAAGTGTCTAGTAACACAATTGGCTTCTTAGGTCGAACATGTGATATTAACATTGTTTGTTTGTTTACTTATCAATGACTATAATAATCAATAAATTTTATTTAATACATAAATTTAGTTTTTAATCATCATTATCATTTTAAGTATTCTACAACATGTAAAAAAATAACCACACTCATATTTTTCTAATGTGGTTTCTAGATTATAATCATGCTCCCCAGACACTGTTTAATGTTATGGTATTAGTTGCTTTTCAAAATATATTTTGTTTGAAAATTAATTAAAATGATATTTTTTTATCTTTAAAATTTATTTATAATATTATTATGAAAAATATTTAAAAACATATTTTTTTTTCATTTAAAGCCATTTTTTAAAAAATATTTTTAAAATATAAAAACAAACAAGGTAATAATGAAACATGTTTTTGAAAAAAAATGATTTTTTTTATTTTAAATTATTTTTTTTATATTTGCATATAATAATATCAAAAATATTTTTTAAAAAATAAACAAAAATTATTTAAATATATTTTAAAATCAAAAAACACTTTAAAAATCAAATTAATGAAATCCAAAATCCAAAGCAGGCCTAAAGTGTTTGTACTTTCTATATATAATAGAATAATTGACCATAGGACATTGACTATTTGCGCCAAGTGGCAACATAAGACCATGTCCAACTCACACACCAAAACATTTCCATTTTCGCTCCAAATATTTCCAAAAGCAAAATCCACAGGCGCCATTATTTAGCGCCAAAATAACCCGCCAACATTACCCGCCCAAAATACACGCCCAGAACCCTCTTCTTTATAAACCCTCACAAAACAGCAGCAGCCACCACCCCTGCACTTTCGCACCCATAGATATCATCGCCCAACACCTGTTCGTCGAAATTCTCCAGAGATAAAACCAAACAATGGTGATTCCTCTAGGCCCTGGAAAATTCTATGGTAGCACCCTCCCTCGTCCCAGAATCTACACCGATGTAAAGCACAGCGTTGAGCGAGTAGACCCTCCAGTTCCTGTTATGGATCCGTTTCTTTCATGGGCTAATGAGGCTCACTGGTCCATGGGAGGGCTCAATTTCAACCGCCTTCGCTATCAGGGTCGAATTGAAGGAAATACTGAGAAATTAAGAAAACACCAAGAAAATAAAGCCAAGTTGCAAGCCAAATCTAGCCCAAAGAAGAAAGATCTGGTCCCAGATGGGCAGAAAGAGCGCAATAAGAAAAGGGGTGTATCTGTTTCGCCTCCTCCAGCTCCTAAAGTGGCAAAGAAGAGGAGGCTCTTGCAGTTGATTGACGAGGAAAGTGAAGAGGAGGAGGATCAAGAAATTGAGGAAACTGTCAAGGTTAAAAAGGGGTTAGCAAGGAAGTTGGTGGGTGATTTTGAAAGGGTAGCTAAAGAGATTCGCAATGTGAAGGTTCCTGAGGAGGTTAGCAGAGAGGAAAAGAAATCTAGGGGTGGAAAGAAAGATAAGAAAAGTGGCGGAGAGAGTGGATCTGAGGCTGTAAGTGGTGGGATTAGGAGTTCACCAAGATTGGCTAAGCGGAGATCAAGTTAGATACATGAGCGAAGGTTAAGATTTATCAGATTCTGAGCCATGTTAAATGCAATGAAATAGAAGGCAATTAGTTTTAGTTTTAAGGGTTGTTTCTTCTGTTTTTGTTGTTGTTTTTAAGTTTTGACTTATTTGACATGAGATTGAAATGAAGTTAATGTCGATAAGAATATAAAGGTTTCTATTTCATTGAACATATCTTTATCAAGAATTTCTTACTGAATCTTGTTTCATCTGATTTGATAAGTGTTATGTTGATTTGTGACTATTTTGTGAATTTGATGAGTGTTTTATGGATTTCTTACTTCGGGAATTCAATCCTCCTTTTGGTACATAATATTAACTATTTTGTACCAGCTCATTTTCAGATCCCAAAATAAGCAGCCTATCGCCTCCCATCTCCTCGCCATTTACAGGAAGAACATGAAAAATTGTTCACTATTTTTAGGCAATCAAAAACCCTTTTGCCTGTACCGAAACTTGGCAGATTTCCCATAGCAGGTTCTTGCAAAGGATTGCTTTGTCTTGTGAACATTCCAAATTCTGCAACAATGGATCAAAACTTTCATCTGGAAATCGTTCTATGGAATCCTACCGCATCTAGGTACATGGTTCTCCCATTTCTGAACATGGTAACTACGAAACACAGTTTATAAGGCAATGCTGTTGGTTTCTGCTCTGATTTTTGTACTGATAATTACAAAGTGGTACGTCGTTTGAATCTCTAAGAGGTTACTGCATTCAGCTCCGAAGAATTCCCCAGGGAAGGCATACTCGGTAAAGGCAGGTTTGTAGAAAAGACTTTTAAGAACCCTCCTGCTCCTCGCAACCAAGCGTTTGATAGCAAACAACGATCAATTTTCTTGCACGCAGCTGTTCACTGGACTGTAACATCTGAGGCAGGTAATTTGCAACTCCATATTCAAGTTAGATAAAATTGATGATTGTTTTACTAAATTGGGCTTGCCAGAAAGCTTGATAAGGAAATATAGCGTCTATTTGCCTCCATTTTCAGTGTTTGGGTCGTGTGCTTGGATTCTATATCACAAGCAATACTCTTTTTATCAATTTTTAAATTTTTGTTAGAAGTTTTTATTTTTGGATAAAATAAACTCAAAAATACATTTTGTGGTCCAGTGCAAGTAAAATCCCGACTGTTCTAGAGATACACGTTACGAGACCTGCTGTGCAGAACTGCAGATCTCAAACATTTTGCCATGATATCATATTGTCATTGACTACAGAAGCTGGACATCGGCACCATTTTCTTCCAGCAACCTCCAGCTGGTGGCCTTCAAATCCTTTTTGAGTATTTTTTTTTATTAACGATGATATTCGGGTCAGTTTGCTTGTATTTTGACTAATACCACGAGCTCTGAAGTTAATGACTATGTAAGTTTTCAGTGTTCATTATAGACTCAAACCTAAAATCACATGAGAGGAAACCCCTTAACTTGTTTGAGAGTGTGATTGAGATTGCTTTTGAAAATGTTTTTCATTCAGAAAAACATCAAAATAATGTTTTTTATTTTTTAAAATTATTTCTGATATAAACACATGAAGATGATCTTAAAACATAAAAAAATTAATTTAAAGTAAAAAAATAAAAATATATATTTTTTAATTTTTTTTAAAAAACTCTTTTAAAACCATATCCAAATATGATCTTGGTACCAAACTCTTACCACCAATGACAAATACTAGAACTCTTAATCTATGTTAGAAATTAGATTGGATATGATAATTATGGTAAACAAGATAAATTAAAAACTTAATTTGTATTAAATATAAAATTCACTCAATTAAAGATATGACGATATAAGTATAAATTAAAAATTTATGTTATTATATAAGAACCTTATTTATTTATTTATTTATTTTTAAAAAGAGTTTAAATGGGATACGATTTTTCCAGACACTTTAGTCAATTGTTTTTTAAAGAAACAATAAGCTTGATAAAATCCTTAAATTCTGGATTTAATCTTGGATGCTTAACGGATTTCATTAATGGGTGTAAACTGTAAAGTGGATGAAAGGGCATAATTGAAGATTTTAAATAACTGCAGGATTAAAATTGATGTCTGCATTTTGTGAAAGGCAACCTCACAAGAGGTAAAGGGTATTGTTTTTTTAAGTTAAACCCATGGTTCACAGCCCTTGTATTTTGTTTCCGTGGGCCGTCATTGAACACTATGTTTAAAATATAGGGACTATATTAGGAAAATAGAAAGAATACAAATACCATTTACTAAATTATAAAATAATTTGGAGTAAAATAGTCAAGGGTGTGAAGGCATGAGACCTAAGGGTGTGTTTGATATTGTTTTTGCTTTTGTGGTTGTGGTTTTAAAAAAACAATTTCATGAAAAACACTTTAGTTGCGATTCAAAATAATTTTTAAAGTGTTTGGTTAAAACTGTAGTTGAGTTTGAGGTTAATAAAAAAACAGTTTCAAGTGTTTGGTTACAAACTTTTTATTGCTTTCAACTTGTAAAATTACTTTAATATATATATATATACATATATATTTGTTTTTTAAATATTTAATAATTATAATAATAAAATATAATTAATAATTCAAGTAAACTAGACACTTGTTTTTATTCTTCCATCAAACTATTTGTCATTTCATCACGAACTATAAATCCATACGTGAAGGCATCTGCGATCCCGGAACAATATATAGTAAAATATCATCTGAAACAAAATTAAGATTACGAGACAAAAATTATATTGTGATCTCCTTCTAATATATTTATTTATATTTTAATTAATTTTTAGATTATTTTAATGTATAAAATATATTTTTCATAAGAAAATATAATAAATAATAAACCTACACAGAAAATATAATATATAATAAACAAAATAATACCCCCAGCCCCTCCCCACCCAGCCTTTCCCCACCCATAATATATAATAAAAAAAATCCCCCCAGCTCCCCCTTGTCCCCAGCCCCGAAACGCACGAAAAGTAGCAATTTGCTGCTTTCCGTGAAACGCTGGTGCATGTATTTTTAGGTGGGGCCCACATGATTTTTCAACTTCTCTACATTAACCAAACACCTAAAACATCCACTTTTCCTACACAACCGGTCACACCACATTCCCAAACACCCTCTAACTCAAGCCGGGCTTAAAAAAATTATTTGTGAATTGGCCAGTATGATCTAATTAAAAAATCAAATTGACCAATGACGTAGTTGATGTAATAAAAATTTGAGTTGATTTTTTTAAATAATATTTTTTTTTTAGTTTTTAATTGAAACAATATCGTTTTGATGTCCCCAAGAGGTGTGGCGTGGTGACAAAGGGCTTGAGATCTGCACAGCAGGTCTCGAGTTCGAGTCAGGACGTGCATTTTTTGTAAGAGCCTGGGACAGCCGGGGTTTTATTCACTCATCTAGGCCCACAAAATGCACTTTTCAAGAAGTGAGGTTTCCTCGAATCCAAAAAAAATAAAAATCATTTTGATTGATTTTAATCAACTCGGTTAACTAGGATAACCCTTGACCCGAGCTTTTGACTGGGCTGTTTCATTAATATGATTACAAGGACTATATTAGGAAACCCGAAATAATACAGATACCAGTAAGTCATTAACCCTTTAAATTTCTTCTCCAACAAAATACAAACCCTTCAGCTGGCATTTCAAGAAATTTCATGAACGAAAGACTTAAGAGATTCTGTAGTGTGAGGAAGGGTGGTGGCTATGTCTCGAGCAACTAGTTTGCTTACCAAAAATCCAATATTTCATCTTCAACAGAAAATGGGTATGCCCTTCTTTTCCTCATTTCCCTTCTCTACTACTTGCAGCAGCAGCAGCAGCACTGATAAGGTATCCTTTAGTAACATTGATGATGCCTTAGCTTTTTTCAATGACATGCTTAGCAAGAATCCTCGGCCTAGTACTTATGATTTTAATCAGTTTCTGTCTGCAGTTATGAGGATGAAAAAACATGGGACAGTGGTTTCGTTGTCCGAAGAAATGGAACTTAGAGGAGTTAAACATAATGTCTTCACTCTCACCATATTGATTAACTGTTTCTGTCACTTAAACCGTGTTGATTTTGGATTCTCTGTGTGGGGAAAAATTCTTAAACGTGGTTTTGAGCCGGATGTTGTAACGTCTACTACCTTAGTAAATGGGCTCTGTATACAAGGTAAAATGGGTGAAGCTGTGAAATTGGTTGACGATATGGTGGCAAGAGGGCATAGACCTGGTGCATATACTTATAGTGTGGTAATAAATGGTCTTTGTAAAGTTGGGAAAGCTAATGTGGCTGTTGGATATCTTGAGGAAATGGAAAAGCTGGGTTGTGTGCTGGATACTGTTGCTTACAATTCGGTGATTGAGGGATATTGTTTGCAAGGTAAAGTAGATGGAGCTAGAGAGATATTTGATGTGATGGTGAGTAAGGGCAGTACGCATGATGTTTGTAACTATAACACCTTGCTTAATGGATATTGTAAGATGGAAAGGGTAGATGAGGCAATGCAAGTTTTTGATGAAATGTTGAGAGAAGGTTTAGTTCCTACTGTAGTTACTTACAATACTCTGATAAAAGGTTTGTGTCTAGTGGGGAGACCGTGGGCTGCACATCAGCTTTTTGGGAACATCTCTACCTGTGGCCTCACTCCAACTATAATAACTTACTCGACTTTGATTGATGGTTTCTGTGAACAAGGGAATCTTGACGAGGGGTGGGCACTATTTCAAGAGATGCAAAAGAGTGCTGTGAAGCCTAACTTGGTAGTCTACACCATCCTTATTGATGGTATGTGCAAGTGTGGGAAGCTTAAGGATGCAAAGGTATTATTTTCTAGACTCACCGTGGAAGGATTTCAGCCCGATGTTCATACCTACACTGTGTTAATCGGTGGAATTTGTAAAGAAGGATATCTAATTGAAGCACTCAAACTTTTTAGAAAAATGGAAGAGGATGGCTGCACACCAAATGCTTGCTCCTATAATGTGATTATCCAAGGATTTCTCCAACACAAGGATACATCAACAGCAATGCAGCTTATCTGTGAAATGGTCAATCGGGGATTCTCTGCAGATGCTTCCACCAGAACCTTGCTGCTAGATCTACCCACTGATGATGGTAGTCCCGCTCTTAAAAATTTGTCAGGGCTCTGTGACAATCATCAAGATGTAAAGGTGAGGTAACCTTTCAATACTCAATGTTTCTTTGATTCATGCAGCAAATTAAAAGTTGTTTTTATTAACCTTGCAGCTTTTGTTGCGTTTGGTTTCATACTTAGGACTTTGCTCCACTAGCATTTAGATCATATTTACGCTCTGTAAAGTTGCACTAGTGTCATCTTTCTGACCTTGTAGATAATTATGCTTGTAACAAACAATATATTTTTACTGAACTCATGTAAAACAAGGAGGTTGAAAGACTGTGCGTACTTGTGTACTCGCACACGGAAACTTCTGTACCTGTAGCTGCCCTGTCTCTACCTTCATAGATGAAACAGTCTGGAAAATGTCAATTCACCAGTGAAAATCCTGGTATTGTCATTTCTGAATAAACATGGTACTAAACATGATTTATTGAGGTTTACATGCTGTGTAATTTGTGGCGTTGTTGCTCTTATGAGCATTCTGATCCTCACTTTATTTGGCTGATATTGATGATATAGTTGATTTCATTTTTTTTGTATTTTCAGAATTATAAGTTGCTTGTTTTGTTCTCAACTGGCTGTGTGATTTTCATGAGCACTTCATTAAGACAGTTTTATCAATGGGAGGGGAAGAATTTAATTGGAATCTGCTTGTATAATTTAGTATTTTATTTTCTGATTCTGGGGTGACAGTTGAAGCAGAAAAGAAGTTGCATTCAAATTCGTATTTTGAATCAAGAAGTTGCATTCAAATTCTTATTGTCTAGCAGTACTTACCATCAAAATATAAAGTTGCTTCACTCTTAGTAATAGTATGTTGCCTTGATATAAAAATAGCAATGAATTAGTGTTTTCTGTATGCAAAGAGGCGAATGTTGCAGTCTATATGCATTCCCTGCATAGAAAAGTTATGAACCTATGATATCAGATTCATGGAATGAACCCTACACTGAGTGCATGACCCACAGTGCTCTGAGATGTAAAAAGGTTTGGAAGATATTTAGGTCTATCTCTACCATTTTCTGTCATGATTGTAATTTTGCTAAAAAATTACAAAACCACCGTATTAGTTTAGTGCGATTTCTGCCTTGGCCTTTTTGCAGTGATCAATCAAGAAGTTCTCCCATCATAAAAGTGTAAGCTTGTTACTCAGTATACCATTACTCATCGCCAAAAGCTTTTTTCTTTTTGGTTTCGAACACCTTGGGTGATGAAAAATTGCTAAAAAAAGACTTTTTGGTGTATAAGAAGATTGCATGAAACGAGCCTTGTCCTTGTAAAACGGGAGCAGTTTAAGGACAGCCTTCCAGTACCTGATTACCTTATTTGTGCCTGCATTCCTTACATGGTGCTCAACGTCTACTTTCCAAGCTATTTCTGACCCCCACTTGGATGGTGGAATGCAAACCCCTTTCTTCCACCAACTCCTCTCCACAAACAGGCAAATGCTCAATTGCAAATTTCTAAAAGTGTCTTCCAAATATCACTACATACCTGAGCCCTTCCCTTCCACAATCAAATTCATGATCATCAGAAATGGGAACTTTTCAGGTGCTCTAGGCATACAACCACTCTCACATGAAATTAAAAATGGGTTTTCTTTGTATTTACGCTTTGAGGGTCTTGTCGAGTGAATTTGTGGTTCTGTATATATGTTTTTTTGTTGGTCACAATTTGAGGCAGTTTTCATCAATAGGCTTCTACTTCTTTTGATATTTTGTGTTTGATCATGATACAGTCTTCCTTGATGGGGATTTTGGTTTCTTCGTTTGTTGATTTTGGTTCATACACTATATGAATAGTGTGCCTTCTCAGTGTAAGTTATTGGATTGATGTTGGGTTTTGAGGTACTTTGCTGTCAGTTCTTTACAATCTGGGTCTGTGTACTCATAAACGACTTGTTTTATGATTTTTTTTCTTGTTTTTGTGTATACTGGTTTCAATAATCGTTTGGCTTGGTTTTTACTGTTGTTGGTCCTATAAATATTTTGTTGATAGACTTTTCATTTTGGTAATATTTAAATGAGGTAATGGTTCTAAATTTTCAAGTGTATACCTCATGTTTGCTTCTTGAGCAATCTTTGTTAAGGTACTCGTTAATATTAATTTCTTAAAAACAGGCTATTCACATGTTTGATCGGAATGCTTTGTTCTGTAATAAACATCATAAATTCTTGACATTGTTTTATCTGGTATTGAATCATGATAATGTTTTTGATATAGCTACTGATTTACTGATTTGATTGGTTCACTGGAAGCAGGGTTGCGATACTTCAGTCTTCATGAATGATGATGTTCTTGCACTTGCCACCAAATAAAAAACATTCCATTGAGAGGAACGCTGTTCGCAAAAAGACGTTGAGAGGTTCTTTGCGAAATGAACATGATCACGGAGGAACTTGACAATTCATGCACAGGGTTGTTTTATGTGCTGATACACCTGCGCTTGCCACCAGATATGCTGCTGTTCTGGTATGTTCTCCTGCTTTTGTTTCTTTGCATGGTTCCCTCAGGCTTTAGTTTTATAGTTGAACACGTGGAGTACACTTCAACAGCTTGAAGTGACACCAAACACATTTTTTGTACCTAAAAGCCACATACAATCCATACAATAAAAATATTAAGAGAACAATATAAATTATTTTTTGATATCTTATCTAATAGCTTAAGTTATTGGATTGAGATTTGTTTTTTAATATGTTATTAGAAACTTTATTAATCAAACAGTCACGAGTTTGAATCTCATTATTTTCATTTTATTTGTTAAAAATTAAGCATAAAATAGTGTGAGATTATACAAGTTTCAAGCTCAAAAGAGTTTCGATGAGGTTTATTAAAGAATTATATAAAACATATCTTATGACTTTATCAAATAACTTAAATTTTTTTGGTGATATGTTTATTTGGTATGGTTTTAAAGCTTATTGACCAAATAATTACAATTTCAAATGAACCTTAACTAATAGCATGAGTTATTGAATTGAAATGGTTTTTTTCACATCAACGAAACAGAAAAAATTCTCATGCATACATCTTTTGCATTGTAGAAGCTTTTCCCAGCCGTAAATATATATAATTTCTTCCTTTCTTCTTGCTGACTTTCTTGTCTTCTTACCGAAGTGAACGCAGTAGTTTTTTTCTGCTACTGTAAAATCGTATTGGAAACAAAAAAAACAATGTTTATTCATCTGCTTGTTTTTTTGCAGGTCTGGCAATCAACACCGGATCATATGAAAACCCTGCCTGGAAAGAATTCAACCAGTTAAAAAATGTGGCAAATTGGACATATGATGCGTATCAGGTTTCTGCATCACTGAATGCTTTGGCGAGTGCAGACTTTAAATTTAACCTCTTGCCAATTGCAAGCTGTCCAAGCTTATCTTCAAACTGCACCCTGAAGGAGGCAGATAGCAGAATTCAAACTTTCATTTTGTTGTTATAGGCCTTCTGAAACAGATACTTGTCGAGTTAAGTTTACTGCACGCACTAGACTTCTGCCAAGTGGGGCCAATAGAAATACCAGGGAATTTAACTGTCTTCTGATTAATTTGAGTGTTTAGCAAATTGCACAATCCTGAAAACTTTACAGGAAAATACAAAATTCCTGAATCCTTTATGGTATTCATTAAGAAATCATCATAACACTCCTTATATTTGTTGTTCGAGTGTTTACCAAAAAGTTTTTTTTTTCAACAGGAAGTTTTACCATATATCCATGGCATGTACAGGACTTTAAGGCTTTTGTGAATATATATATATATATATATATATATATATATAAGCTTTCTTTTCTGTTCGAGATGATGTTCATCTATGTAAATTCAGGCACAGCGCTTCCTTTTACTCCTTGAACTGGGCAACGAGTCTCGTGAGAAAAACTCCTCACTTTTTTCTTTCTCACCAATCAATTCCTTAAAATCTGCGATAAAAAACGTTTCCAATGAGATGCCTTCAGCTTTAAAACAGAGGGTCCCTCCCTCACAATTGATTGCTGGTGGCAGCATTTTCCTCGAACCACTGCTGTCAAATTTGTAATGCAAGGGAGAAGAATATATATATATAGCTATTGAATTTCCCCTCCAAAATGTGGAATTTTCTTGCACCGCAAAATCTTTCTTCATTTTCTAATCACTGTGATGAGATTGCTCACCAAATCACGGCATGCTAATTAAGAATTTAATAATTTATTTATTTTTAAATAAATTTCGGCAGAGAGCAGACACAGCGTAATTTATTAATGTCTTGAAAAATTTGAATGCTAGTTTACGACGAAAAGTCAATGTATGACCCAATTAAATGGGTCGGCCCAGTTAAGTTGGTCCAAAATGCCCAACTCTCCTGGACTTAGGTTGGACCGAGAGGAGGCCCAGCCCAACTCAAGAAGGATCTGCCGTGTAAAAAAAAAAAACACAAAACAGTGCGCAGAGATATCGTGAATTAATTCAAGAAGTTATTGTTCACGTAACACGTGAACAGTAATATAGCCGATTGTGACGAGAGGGTCACCGGCCGATACCGTAGAGGAGACCGAGGTGGTTCTTCCTGTGGTGGTGACATCAGAAATGGTGTCCTATGGTGGCCGGGAGGAGGGTTGGAAGGTTGCAACTGTCGTGACTGTGGAGGAGAGAGAGAGGGGCAGTGGCCGTGACTGTGGAGAGAGAGAGGGAGCTACGGTGGCTGTCGAGGAGAGAAAGAGTGGGGCAGTGGCCGTGGAGAGAGAGAGGGGCGGTGGCAGCTTGTGTATTGCTAGAAGAGAGATGGAAGTCCAAGGCAAGACTGCAAAACTGCCTTTGACACTCCTTTTTCCAAGCCGAGCTCTTTTTACCCCAGCTTCAGTTTCTGATGAAGGTGCATAGGCTAAGCTCTGGGAACTGTCAAGGCTTTTTTTCTAGGAAGTCAGGTGAAAAACCATCCCATATGTTAACTATTCTTTTCAAATTGCACAGGTATATGTTTGCAGCGTTTCTTACGTCTGCGTTAGGGCGAGAAGCATCGAATGCTTCTCATAAACTGCGGTTGAACCGCGTATTTTGGTAGGACCCACAATACAAAACTATTTGGCTGTGGTCCAAAAACTTACCAAACTATTTGGCTCTGCAGTGAGGCTCAACCACAGAAGCGACCGCAGAGCCAAATACCCACTTCTTCTCATCCCAATTTCAAATTCTCATCCCAATTTCAAAGGAAGGTGCCGGAGTGCAAAGACAGGGAATCTCCAAGCTGTTATGGAAAAGGACGGAGCAGAAGATTTTGGTTTTTTTAATAAAAAAAAAAAATTATTCTTGTAAAATAATATAATGTAAAAGTATATCTACTTTTAAAGATGACTATAGTTTTCTAACGAGATGCCTTCAGCTTTAAAACAGAGGGTCCCTCCCTCACAATTAATTGCAGCTGGCAGCATTTTCCTGGAACCAGTTCTGTCAAAAAATCTTTTCTAATGAGTTGTCTTCAGCTTTAAAACAGAGGATCCCTCCCTCACGATTGATTGCAGCATTTTCCTCGAACCACTGCTGTCGAAAATGGTCCCTCCCTCACGATTGATTGCAGCATTTTCCTTGAACCACTGCTGTCGAATTTTCGTGGAAAATGCTGCAATCAATCGTGAGGGAGGGTCTCTCTGTTTTAAAGCTGAAGGCATCTCATTGAAAAATTTATTAAGGTCTTGAAAAATTTGAATGCTAGTTTACGACGAAAAGCTTATACAATTATACGTGTCAAGAGAATATTGGTACACTTAAAATGAAAACAATTTCTTAAAATTTATAACCCTACATTTATTAGCCACGTTTACAGGCTTAGATGGATCTGGACACACAAGATAAGAAGGAAAGGTCCTTGTCTTGGCCTCAGCATGCCAAGTTTGAACATAGTTGTTCGTGGAAGATGCTGCCAGCTGCAATCAATCAACTAATACAGCCAGGGAGGAAGGGACCCTCATCGTTCCAAAACGCACTTCATCTCATCCCTGTTCCACATTTTTCAGACCATTCATCTCTCTCTTTTGCTCAATCTTTCTTCTTTGATTTCCCAAAGAAAACAAGAGAATATGGCAGCAGAGCTTTTTCTTACGTTTGCCATGCAGGAGACCTTGACAAGGGTCAGTTCCATAGCTGCTGAAGGGATCAGACTTGCCTGGGGATTGAAAGGAGAGCTGCGAAAGCTCCATGAGTCTTTGACCATGATCCAAGCCGTGCTCCAAGATGCAGCCAGAAGGCCCGTAACAGACGAGCCAGTGAAGCTTTTGCTGGAGAAGCTACAAGATGTAGCTTATAATGCTGAAGATGTTCTGGACGATTTTGCTTATGAGATTCTCCGAAAAGACCAAAAGAAGGGAAAGGTAAGTGACTGCTTTTCACTCCACAACCCGGTTGCTTTCCATCTGAGTATGGGTCAAAAAATTAAGGAAATCAATGGATCTCTAGATGAGATTCAAAGACTTGCAAGTCTCTGTGGGCTTCGATTGACAGCTCCACAACATGCAGATGGAGCTCCTGAAATCAGCTTGGACCGAGAGACAGAGTCCTCTCTTGAAAGATCAGAAGTTGTAGTAGGAAGAGACGGTGATGTCTTTAAAATCTTGAATTTGCTGACTGGCTCGATCGATCAACAAGTTCTGTCTGTTGTCCCTATTGTGGGGATGCCAGGTCTTGGAAAGACTTCCATAGCAAAGAAAATCTGTGAATTAGCGAGGGAGAAAAAACATTTTGATGTGACTCTATGGGTTTGTGTCTCCAATGATTTCAATAAAAGGAGGATTTTAGGAGAGATGTTGCAAAGGATTGATGAACATACTGGTGGGTTGAGCAGTCTAGATGCAATTCTTCAAAAACTTCAGCAAGAACTGGAACACAAAACATTTCTTCTTGTTCTTGATGATGTGTGGAATGAAGACCATGGTATGTGGGATGATTTGAGGGATCTACTGTTAAAAATTAACAAGAAGAATGGGAATGCTGTTGTTGTTACAACCCGCAGTACGCATGTAGCAGGCATGATGGAGACTTCTCCAGGGAGTCAGCACGAGCCAGGGAAACTATCAGATGATCAATGCTGGTCCATTATCAAGCAAAAGGTGAGCAGGGGTGGAGGGGCACCATTAGCTGCAGACTTGGAGTCTATAGGCAAAGACATTGCAAAGAAATGTGGAGGGCTTCCATTGCTTGCTAAAGTTTTGGGAGGAACACTGCACCGAAAGGGGACACAAGAGTGGCGTTCAATTCTAAACAGTAGAATTTGGGATACAGAGGATGGAAATAAAGCTTTGCGCATATTGAGATTGAGTTTTGATTACTTGTCATCGCCAGCCTTGAAAAAATGTTTTGCATACTGTTCCATTTTTCCTAAAGATTTTGAAATTGAAAGGGAAGAGCTAATTCAACTGTGGATGGCTGAAGGTTTTCTCAGGCCATCAAATCGGAGGAATGAAGACATAGGCAACCAGTGTTTCAATGACTTGCTTGCAAATTCTTTTTTCCAAGATGTTAAAAGGAACTGGTATGGGATCATAACAACTTGCAAGATGCATGATCTAGTGCATGATCTTGCATTACAGGTCTCAAAATCAGAAACATTATATGTGGAGGCGGGTTCGGCAGTAGATGGTGCATCTCATATTCGTCATCTAAATCTCATTTCTTGTGGGGATGTTGAGTCAATATTTGGAGCGGTTGATGCTAGAAAACTACGTACCGTTTTCTCAATGGTTGATGTATTCAATCGGCCTCGCAAATTCAAAAGCTTAAGAACTCTCAAATTGCAATGGTCTGGTATGACTGAGTTACCAGATTCAATTTGCAAGCTGAGACATTTGAGATATCTTGATGTCTCGGATACTGCTATTATAGCATTGCCAGAATCCATCACAAAGCTCTATCATTTGGAAACACTACGATTAGAAAATTGTAGTGAGTGCAGACAACTCTCAACAATTGGATGTCTTCCTCGCCTTAAGATTCTAGAGATAGGTGGAATGGGTACAGTAAAATGTATAGACAATGAGTTCTATAGTAGCAGTGGCAGGGCAGGAGTACTGTTTCCAGCACTAAAAGAACTCACTCTGTCGTATATGGGTGATCTTGAAGAATGGATGGTACCAGGTGGAGAGGGTGATCAAGTATTTCCTTGTCTTGAAAAGTTAAGCATTGTTAGATGTGGCAAGTTGAAAAGCATTCCGATATGTGGTCTTTCATCTCTTGTAGAATTTAGAATTGTATGGTGTGGTGAACTGAGATATTTATCTGGTGAATTTCATGGCTTCACGTCTCTTCAGTTGTTGAGGATTGAGGTATGTAGAAAGCTGGAATCCATTCCAAGCGTACAGCACTGCACATCTCTGGTGGAATTGAGAATATCGTGTTGCAGTGAGTTGATTACAATTCCTGGTGATTTCCGAGAGTTGAGATCTTCTTTGAAGAAATTGATTATTTATAGTTGTAAATTGGAAGCTCTTCCAAGCGGATTACAATGTTGCGCATCTCTAGAGGAATTGGAGATACAGGATTGTGAAGAGCTTATCCATATTAATGATTTACAAGAATTGTCTTCGCTTCGAATATTAGTCATTACATTTTGTGATAAGCTCATCAGTATTGATTGGCTCGGTTTACGACAATTGCGCTCCCTTGTTGAATTAAGAATCAGTGGGTGTCGATGTTTGAGCGATTTCCCAGAGGAGGATTGCATGGGCAGCCTCACCCAGCTAAGGGAATTGGATATCGGTGGTTTCTCAAAGGAGGTGGAGGCTTTTCCTGCTGGACTTGTAAACTCATTCCAACACCCCAACTTGAGTGGGTCCCTTGAATCCCTGCGGATATTTGGATGGGATAAACTGAAGAGTGTACCGCATCAACTTCAACATCTCACTGCCCTTAAGACACTGCTTATATGTGGTTTCAACGGAGAGGAATTTGAGGAAGCTTTGCCAGATTGGTTGGCCAACCTTTCTTCCCTTCGACGTCTTTATATTGGATTTTGCAAGAATCTCAAGCATCTGCCAAGTGCAACAGCCATTCAACGCCTCTCCAAATTAGAGATATTATGGATCTATGAATGTCCACTTCTTGTAGAAAATTGTAGAAAGGAGAAGAATGGCTGTGAGTGGCCCAAGATTTCTCATATCCCAACAATCTCTATATAGTAGAGGGTACTTTGTTTGTATGCAGATTGAAGTTTACAAATTAATGAATGCAATTGTAAGACTTCCTTCTTAAAAAATAACTGATTTTTTTTTTCTAATAGGAGGACATGGAGGCTTTATAAATTAAAGCTTTTTAAATGGTTTTGTTTAATTTAATTTCAGTTAAATCTTTTTATAAAATAAATGATTATTTGTTGGGATTTAAGATTATTAGAATCAATCCATATAGACTGTAAAGCTAAGTTGGGATTTAAAATGATCTGTTTTATTACTAGATTTAAAATTACGCAGAGGAGAACCATTTAAAGTTTTCAAATTATTAGACTTGTTTCTTTTAAAAATTGTTTTATTTAATTTAATCTCATTTAGATCCTTTTTATAAAATAAATGATTATTTGTTTTTCTGTATTTACAAATAGACCGAATGGCATCAAATACTTAACTAATCCAATCTAAGTATTTGGCGCTCAAAATCCGTTCTCAAAATATCTAAATAATTGAAATTATGAATTCATCGGCATTGTTTTCACATTGAAAATTACGAGAAAGGGAGCTCATAAGTCAGGATTCGAAGCCCCAGTCTCTCATGAACTTTAAAACCCAACGAGCAATTGGTCAGCGCTTCCACGCATGGAGAATTTTTTTTTTTTTTTATGTTGTATTAAAATATGTAATTTTTAATTTTTAATTTTTAATTTTTAATTTAGTTTTAACTCTTTTATTTTTTTTTGGTACTTTTGGGTAATTCTTAATTTTTTATTTGTATTTATATATTTATATTCTTAGTTATGATTTTTAATTTTTATTGTAATTTATCTATGTATTAAATGCAGTTTGCGTTAAAAAACAGAATTAGTTAAGTTTTGGTAGTGTGAAATGAGAGTGAAACTCTCTCTTATGCATGTATAGTGAATCTTCTCTACTGAATTATTATCTTTGTGTTTTTTTGTATTTGTCTTGTCTATGTGTGACTTGGTATATTTTTAGTTTAAAGTGATTTTTATTTAAAATTAATTTGAGATTTTAAAAAACAAAACTTAGTTATATATATATATATATATATATATATATATATATATTTTAAAGCGTTAATATTAAATAAATATCAAAATATATAATTATTCTTAAGAGAAAAAATATTAAAAATAATTGTTCTCATTATTTTAAACGCCTTATCCATAATAAAATGAATATATAAAAAAACTAGATAATCAAAAGGTTTGTAGGCTGATTATTTTTCTCAGATGTATATCATCATAAAAAAAATCTAGGACCAGTAATATTTTCTTACATGTTAAAAAATTTGATTTTGGCTGCGGCGAATCGCAGGGCAAGTCGCTCATATATTTTTTACTGTAGATAATTTAACCCAATTTTCTATCCATTTTGTCTACGTGTGGCTTCATTATATTAAAAGCATTTCAGAACACTGAGATTAAATTAATTTGAGATTTTTTCAAAAACAATTAGTTCATTTGTTTATATATATTCTAAAACGTTAATATTAAATAAACATCAAAATATATAATTAGCCTCACATATTCTTAAGAAACAATACCTTTAAAATAATCGTTATCATTATTTTAAATGTTTTTTCCATAATTAAATGAATATATAAAAAATAAATAATTGAAAGTTTTGTTGACTAATTATTTCACTCAAATGTACATCATAATAAAAAAAATCCAAGACCATTAATATTTTTTTATATGTTAAAAAATTTGGTTCTGACTACAGCGAAGCGTAGGGCTAAGTGTTCTTTCATTCACTTTATGTGGAAGTAATGCAGTCAAAGACCTCATGATGCTGTAAATTCTGGTATTGTTAAAAGTCTTTATCAAAAAATGAAATGAAATGAAAAGGAAAAAACAAACATATTGTTAGAAGTAGTATCTGATCTGTTCAGATGAGTTTACATGGTACAAGATTATTGCAGGAGGATTTGGATGATCCTCTTTAAACTTCTTGTGATATTTGAATTCTTTTAAACTTATAATCTGTGTTGCATGTTGTTGTCTACAACTCTTCGTAGCAGGAACGTTTCCTGTTTTAATTATCTTTTGAAAATGAAAACCTTGAGATCATAAAAATATATATATATATATATATATAAACATGTCAAGAAACTCTTTGTAAATTTCATCTCAACTTAATGGTCGGATTAAGAGATATGATTGATATTGTAAAATTATTTATTATTTTAAAAAAATATTATTTGGCCGAAATGGAATGGGAGGAACGAAACCGGAACGTTTCGGCCAGTATTTGGCTGAAAAATCTGGAATGAGCCGGAATTTAAACCGAGGTAAAAACGACGTCTTCGTTTTGTTGAGATAACCATATTTAAATGTCTTTTTGATTAATTTGAGTGTTTAGCAAATTGTACAATCCTAAAAACTTTACACTTTGATTGCAGGAAAATACAAAATTCCTGAATCCAACCTTCATTTTGAGGCATCAAATCATAAATCTCTCATGTGAAAAGTATAAGATTTTAACAGCAGCTTCAATCTCTATAATGCTATATATATTATTCAGCAACCTGCTTTCATCACTTGTTTATAATTGAGAAGAAAATGGTACAAAGCGTGTGACCTGAACCCTATTCTGAAGCAATCCCACACCACAAATGAGCACTCACATCCCCCCCCCCCACAAAAATAAAATAAAATAGAACTATAAAATTTCACCGCCTCTGCAAACACAATTCTTTCAAATCTTGATTTTGTTGAGTGATTCCCTATATTCTGGTCAATCTGCGTGATTTTATCAGTCAGAATTCTGTATGTTGACTGCCTTTCCCACGGAACAATCCCAAAATCATCTTCAAACTCGTCATGCCTTCAACAAAAAACTTTCAGAACAGTCTTGTTTTATTCTTTTAGAAGTAAAACAATGTGTTGGTATGCTTCCTCCATCCTTCTTCTCAGATGTGTCAATTGATGCAGCAAGGAGATGATATCTTTTTCTACCCTCGGCAATTCTTTCTCAGCTTTCTTAATGTCAGGCTTCAGCAACAAATGTTCCTTCTTTATATCCTCCAGTTCCTTATCTTTAATCTAGAAGAAGAGTAATATGGTAGATGGAGAAATATATAGTTGATTTTTTCGACAAGCATGTAAGTTGATGAGAATATAGTTATTTAGTCTTACTTTGAATTCTTCTTGCAAGGCTTTCTTTGTGCCCAATGAATTCCATATCTTTCCCTTCACAGAAGCATTAGCAACAGCTTTTTCCCTAGCAATTTCCAGTTGTTTCATCTCTTTCAACATCTGCTTATCTCCACCTGCGCTGTCGTGGGAGGGATAGCATAGCGTGTAACGCAATCGATAAATCTAACAAAAACAGTGAGAAATTCAGGTATAGACAACAGTGAATATATTAAAAGAATAAGAAAACAGATTCAGTATTTAAACTTACAGAATTATCGATCTCTGTCAGTGATGACCACAGACTAACAATCTTACCCTTCTCACTTGCCTTGATCTCTCTCAGAATTTTTTTCTCTGCAGCCAGATTCTTGCTCCCATGTAGAATTTTGAAATTCAAGTTCTGAACTCAGTTTCACAGGTCAGTTAGAAGGAACATGGTAAGTGGAGAGCAACTATAGTCAAGATGTTACAGAGTCAAAATGGCTCTGACTGATTGAACACTAAACATGTTATTCATTCTTACACGATAATTTATGTCATCGGCAACCAAGCATGAATTTATCTCTCGATCCTGGTACGCGCTGTTTGCGAAACTCAGCTTGTCTAGAGCTACCTGTAAATGTTCCTGCGGTTTCTTCCTCAAAACCATGTTGTATTTCAATTTATTTTCTCTTTCATGTAGGATTCCCAACCTTGAGAGTACCTCTCCTCGATCTGACTGTGATTGAAAGTAAAATTAGTGATATCGGATATTTCAACAGAAGTCTTGCAGTTTTATGAAATCATACTGGCTACTCATATATATCATTAGCTACCATTCCTTAGGATAGTTAGCATTCTAGTTACTAAATCTACTATGCTTTTCCTATCACTGTAATGATTTCAAATCGTAATGCCACATACCCTTCTTTCGGCTATTTTATTGTCTACGTCACGCCTTCTCCTATATATACTCTTTATCAGGATCCTAGCCTCTTTTATTCTGAATCTTGAATCTGGATCTTCATATGGCTTGACAAAATAGGTTTGATCATTTGCACTCCCATTTATAGGATTCGCGTCTAATTCAACTTCTGCTGGCTCACAAGCAAAGAAATTCTTAGCAGTCTAACTTGTGACTTCAAATATCTGACAACAAAATAGGTTTCAAGATTCTTACCTCAAGCCACTGGATAACCAAACAGTTCCAATGAACTGAAAAGTATGACTGCAGCCCTGATTTATAACCTTAACTATAAGATACAAAGAGTTGATCCAAACCAGCATCTCGGACAATTGCTTACCTGTCCGTCACCAATCCAGTGCTTGCTCCCCAAGCCAAGCAAGTCTGACTTTTGTGAAATAGAGTTTTTTTTTTCCCTTTCTTATTTGTTTGATGTCATTCTTAATGGTGGGATTAGTATGGTCACACAAGGAGTAAAATATTAGCAAATGGCCCATTAGAGAATCATATAGAGGTTTCAAATAGAGGTTTCAAATGAATGTATCTGTATACACAGAGCAGGTCAACGGGGAAGGACATTTTTGCTTATAAAATAATGTAAGATTTTGAAAAAAAACAAGGAAAACCCATTTGATTTGCGCATTTTGTTTGTCCGAAAACAAACAAATCAGAGGAGGAAACAAGCAAGGATTTAACAATATGCATGCCCACTTGATCAAGATAAATAGGCAATACCGTAAAAGAGTGATCTAACTTAAAACTTCTAGATTAAAATGGTTATTATTTAATATAATATTAGAACTTTAATAATCAAATGATAAAGAGTTTGAATTGCATCACCAACATTTAATCTAATAAAATTAAGTCTAAAATATATAAAATTGTTTTAAAAATCTCATCTTACAGTGTAAACTTTTGATGGCTTGAGCAAATCTCCTCTAAAAATGCCTCGTTATTTTCAGTTGAGTGTGTGTGGTTCTTCACAAGCTTGATGCTGCACCAAACGCACTTGCTGTATCTGGAAAACCATGCAGAGATAAAGTTTTTCTTCTCTTTTTTCTCGCAGACTTTCTTGTCTTTTACAGAAGTGACTGCGTTAGTTTTTTCTGCCACTGTAAAACCGCATCTGAAACAGAAAAATCAATATGTTTACATTTGCTTATAGCCAATCAGTTCTTTTCTTCTTTTTTAGCTAACTTTTGAGGAAACACTTGACCATGTTTCCAACAAAACATGTGGCAAATTGGACATGGTTCTTGTATAATCAATTGAGGGAACTTCATTTCAAAACCCTACTTCGGAAGAATTCAACTAGTTGAAAAATGTGGCAAATTGGACGTGTTGCATATCATGTTTCTGCGTTTACTGCATGCTTTGGCAAATGCAAACTTAAACACGAAGCAGGCGGACAACAGATTTCACACTTACAGGGCTGCTGCTTAAACAGATGTTTGTCAAGCTAGGTTTACTGCATGCACCAGACTGCACAATGAATTACCTGCTGCACAATGTATTGCACCAAGTGGTGCCGACAGAAATACCAGGGGATTGTTGAGATTACAATATGTAGAAAAGATTCATCCTCTTAATTCGTGTAATTTGCAGAACCCTAAAAATTGTAGCCTTGCTCAAGGGAATTGAGAAACTGCCAGCTCAAGAGAATGGAGTACATGCTAATGACGGGGTATAATGACAAGACAGTTTTGTTGAAAGAAAATCATTAGATAGGTAAAGATTTCATTGCCCTTTTGAGCTTCAAATTGTACAATCCATAAACTAACACACTTTTGATTACAAGCAGATAAATTCCTAAACCTAACCTCCTTTTTGAGGCATCAAATCATAGCCTCTTATGTGGAAAGCACAAGATTTTACAGCAGTCCCTGCAATCTCTATAATGCTATATAATATCTAAGTCATCTACCTGCTTTCATAACTTTATATAATTGAGAAGAATATGGTACAAAACCTGTGACCTGAATCCCTTGCTGGAGCAATCCCAGACCACAAATGAGAACTCATATCCCCCCACAAAGAAATTGACCCATTAAATTTCACTGCCTCTGCAAACACAATTCTTTCAAATAATTATTTTGTTGAGTAATTCCCTGGATTCTGGCCAATCTGCATGATTGATCAGTCAGTACTCTGTATGTTGATTCCCTTTCCCATGGAACAAACCCAAAATCATCATTAAACTCGTCCATTCCTTCAACAAATAACTGCCAGATCAAAGCACCTGCCCCAGCCCGCTTTCTCTTTGCAGATTTATATATAATGTCAAAAATAGTTTTGTAAAACCGGTCCCGTTGAGATGGCTGGAAGTCCTTGTTCAGGTTGGACAAACCAAATTCAGTGAAGAACACAGGTTTATTTAGCTCATAGTGACCATCTTCAATGTGTGAAAGCATCCACTTGGAGACGTATTTCAGTTTATCTTCAAATTCTAGATGAGGAAACCTACCAATGTAAAGGATAAATTGGTTATAAGTCTGATGTATAAGCATGAAAGGCCAAGGAAACCATTTAAAGCCATCAAGGATATCCCAGCAGAACTGAAACGTTGAAACGTGGTTTCTCAGGTGTTTCACAAAATACATCATGCAAACCAAATTACAAAAACATAATGGCTAGTTAAGAGCATCAGGTTTTATTTTTTTCTTTACTGACTTGGAGCAAATTACAATAGATCTAGGTAAACATGCATCACTTACCAATGATCAGGGTATATATGAACAGAGGCAAAGTCAATGGCAGGCACTTTGGAGTTGCGAACAAAATCAGATCCAAGGCTTGATGCCCATAACTCTGGGTTCACAGCTAACCTTTTGGGGTTTTTAAGACCATAAAAACCTTCCAGGCCCACAGTTAGAAGATGGTTCTTGTCAATTGTTTTCACAAAAGCTGACATTTCTTCTATCCAATCCTGCAATTAGATGCCATGTTAATGCATACTTGCATGATAATCAATCATTTCAAGGTAAAAAAATCTATCCCTCTTTTTGGTCTGTTCTCTAAACACACACAAGTAAGCTTAAGGCAGAATTAAGGCTTAGTTATCACAGTTTACAACTTAAGTAAGCTCGAAGCTAAATAGTTTGGTTTATCTACATTTGCTTCCTCCGTTCAGTTGCAATAATGTGTAGATGTTGTCAAAAAAGTTGAAGTCATAAAAGAGAGTTTAGTACATATTTTCAGTAATCCAGCACGCTTATTCATGAGAATTTCACAGAAAAAGTATTCTGGTTGCTATGACAGCAACCAAGTTTGAAATGAAGAAGCCCAAATTTCAGGAAATTAATGATTTTATTTGAAAGTCAGCTTTAAGTTTGAAGTACTTGATGTTTGTAAGAAAATGGAAATAGGAAAGAGTTCACAACTTACTTGAAGAGTGTCACCTGAAGGATCAGATATGCAACGGGGTTCATTCATCAATTCCCAAGCAAATATGGTAGGGTCATTCCTATATTCGATCCCTGTGATGGTGTTTTTCCTGGTCAACAAAGTCTGGAAAAGGGAATTATTTTAGAAATGATAAAAAAATTCCTAATGAAACAAAATAGTTCCAAGTATTATAGATATCATAACTTAACAAGTTCCCACAGTGCATTGCAAGATAAGTAGGCATGACATTGATTTCTTAAAAGAAATGTCATTTGCTTTCATAAAACTCCAACCATATAGTTTAGGTCCAAAGCAATGAAAATCAGGAATTCTTGCACCAAATTTCAAACTTGATATCAAATATAGGAAGATCTGGGTAAAAGATGTGCTGCTAGTTGTACATCCTAATTGTTCCAGCATACCAAATAAAAAAAATACAAGCACCAAAACATACTATCCCATATCTAACAGCTAAATAGTTCTTAAAAGGAAAACAATCATGGTTTTAAGCATGGAAATACAATAAAAACTTCATCTTAGGGAACACAAGGAAATGAAGGATAAATAGTTGATAACTTGCACAAAATGACACAAGAAATTTCTTTCATATATACATGCTATCTATCATCAGATGAAGTTCCGGTAAATAATCTTCAACAGAGCATAACTGGAGATTAGGATGTGTAGCGCAGCCACCTTTGACAATTAATTACATTCAACAAATTTCACAGCAAGTTTAAGGTATGTGGTGGCATGGTTATTTCTGTAAAAGAAGGATAGCTAAAAGAAGCTACAATTGTGAATAGTTGGAGCTCGTGTTTATTATAAACTAAATGACTACTGCTAATGCAAATATGTCTAGCATCCATCTACTTCCATTTTAGGGGTAAACTAAAAAGTCCTGGTACTAACTACCAAAATTATTTCAAGATGAATGATAAGGAAATTTTCCTTTTCAACAAAACTTGGAAAGAGACTCAATTGTGCCGATGATATGTTATGACACATCCTTGATAACAGAAAAAGAGAACTCGAGCAGTCCCAATTTGGCTCTATAATTATTTCAAGGTAGCTAGCAAAATAAGTAAGTACCTTTACATAATGCTTGAAATATCTTTTGATGGATGGATCAAAGAAGAAAGAATCATTTAACGAGCTCAAACCAATGCCTTCCTCCCATGCCCAATTCACATACTGAGTTTTTCCACCATATGCTTTTAAGTTGTTGACTAAACTAAGTAGTAGTCTGATTCCATGTTGCCTGGCTTCTGCAATAACATGATCCAAAGCCTGCCAAAATCTCAGTCATTAAAATAATGCTGGTATTATCATTATTGATCTTGATAGCTATGAAATCAATAAAATGCATTCTCAGCTTTGGACATATTCGATGAGTTAATGCCATGAAAAACTCCAATACCTATCAATATAAATATGAAGAGAGAAGATTCTTTAAGGACTTGACCCTTTTTAGCCTAAATGATTTCTTCATTGAAAGTTTATGTGTGGAGAAGGCAGACTTTTTGTCATAAATATATTTTGGGGAGTTTCAAACTGAGGGATGGAACAACAATTGACGATGCAGAATAAAGAAAATGAATAAGAAATTATAGAATCAAAATCATTTAAAGTATAAACTTTTATTCTTTCTGATAAATTTAAGAAGAGGACAAAATGGGAGGCACAAAAAGTCCTACGGATCCTTAATGCACGCTACTGACTTTGTATAGGGCGTTGAAATGGAATCGGGGCAAAAGGATCCATAAAACCGACCGGACTGGTTTAGGCTTGAGGCTTAGTTGTTGTTGTTGTTTCACAGACAAATACTTGATGACAACTAATTCATTTGTTTCAATACAGCATTAAATAAAGCTAAACTTTTAAACAGCAGTAGAGAGAAGCATAAAATATCAGAATGACTACCAGAAATAAAAAAATGCCTGAAATTGTAAGGTAAAGTTTATACAGCTACCCCGTCCATAATTTTCAAGCATTTTATTCAGGCAATTCATCAGAAAAAATTAAACTACAATTAAAAGGAATAAAGCAGTTGCCATACCCTAAAGACCCGCTCATCGAATCTACCAGGGGAGACCTGGAGTGCGTTGTAGCCACCATCATTGAATGCCCAAGTTCTGCAAACAGTGAGACCCATCTTGGCACCAGCTTCCAGCACTGCACTAACTCTAGGTTTCCTATCTTCATCGACAGAATGATCCATCAACCAATAAGAATTCCATCCGTTTATGTAAAAAGCCCTGCCATCCACCATAAACTATAGTTGTTAATTCCGTTCTGTTCCGTTCAAAAAACCGAGACAAAACGGCGTCGTTTTCGTCTCGGTTTTAATTCCGGTCCGTTCCGGAAATTCCGGCCGAAACGCCTCGGTTCCGTTCCGGGCATGCCATTCCGGGTTCAAAATCTATTTTTTTTATTTTTTAAAAATTATTTTTGACATCTATACATCAAAATAATTTAAAAACACCAAAATATTTTAAATAAAAAAGAATTCAAATTTTAATTATGCTTGTTAAATTAATATTTTATTTTTTTCATATATATATATATATAATTAATTATATATGAACAGTACGACACCGAAACGGCACGCCGGAACACTCCGAAACCAGAACGTTCTGTTCCAATCAAAAAATCAGAACGGTATTAATAACTATGGGTTAGAGAGTTGTTGGATCTTGGGAACTGCTAGCCATGTGAGCCAGACAACTGTGGCATGGACCCTTGGCTTTATGCACCCTAGTTTCACTTTCCCTTTTTCTCCTTTTTCTCGCTGCTGGTCAATCAGGCAAATTATTTAATTACTTCCTTATAAAATCTCCATTAACAGTAAAGTCCGAACAATTTGTCTGACATATCGAGCTTTTTATACTCACATTGCATCAACTTGAAGAATGATTCGATCAATAATGAAAATATTGAAGTTACAAATCATTTACCAGTTCTTGCTCTAATTACCAGTTACAAATCATTAACCATTTATCTAAATTCTCATGTGGGACATTAGCAAGATGCCTCTAGTTTTGGCTTAGTAAAGTTAAATCTATGTCGATGAAGCCATATTTACGTGGATGGCATTTCGAAGAAAAACTTCTCTGTTAAATTTAGGGCAAGTCCAACGAAGAGGCATCCTAGCAGCCAAAGCTAAATTTTTGAATTTTTTTGGCTATTTTCGTTCTTTAGTGGTCTCCAACGGGAGAGGCATTTTGTCTCTTCTTCAGCCGAGAAGGCATTCCCACAGGTGATCGATCCAGAGTTAAAAATTAAAAAGAGCCGTTGGAATTGGAATTATACCGTTGCAACAATAATCAACAAAACCACAGCAACAACAATCAACAAAACCACAGTTCAAAAATACATAGATAATCAAAAAAATGCCTGCTTGATGGGGTAGAAAGAGCAGCACGAGCAAAGAAGGAAGTAATCAAGAGAACCCGCATGGAAAAAATGATAAAAAAAAAAAATCAGTAGCATCAAAGAAAACAAGAGGTGAAGCAGTCTTGATGAGGCGGCTTTGAGGAAAAATTCACCATATGCTAACAGGGAATGTTCTGGCAGTGGCGGGTCATCCGAGTTTTTGGGTTTTGACTCTAAATCAGGTGAAAAAAGGGGGCTTCCTTTGCCTAAACCATTCACGAGTGATCTTGGTGGTGTTGGTGGGCTGGAGGGTGCAGAGGGAGAGGGAGGGGGAGGGGGGCGGCGCATGTTGTGTAGGAGAAGGAAGGTAGGGTTTTTTAGATTGAAATGAAAATGAAGGGGTGAAAACGGGGTGGGGTGGGTTTTTAATATAATTATTATATTATAATTATTATTATTATATAATAATTAATTATTAATAATAATAATTATTAATTATTATAATAATAGTTAGCATAAAAAATAGGGGTATTAATTTGTAATTAATTTGATTGAATTATTTGTAATGGAATGTATTTTAATTAATTATGTTTGAACTTATTGATTATTTGTTAATGTGTTCATTAGGGGTGAGCAAAAAAACCGAACAACCGAGAAAACCGGAAAAAAAATAACTGAGAAAACTGAACCGATAAAAAAAACCGATTAAACCGATTATAAAATTCAAAAAAAATTCCGTTTCAGTTCGGAATCGGTTTTGTAAGTCAAAAACCGAGTAAACCGAACCGAACCGGTTCAGTTCGATTAAAACACCCAATATAAATACAAACTTTGAAAAAACCCTAGCAGCCGCAGGTAGCCAGCCCCACTCCCTCGCTCTCGCCTCTCCCTCGCCCTCGCTCTCGCTCTCGCCTCTCCCTCGCTCTCGCCTCTCATCGACGATTACTTTGAAAAAAAACCTTAGTAGCCCCCCTCTGGTCCTCTCGGCCTCTCTCTCGCTCTCGGCTCTCGCCTGTCGGCCTCTCCCTCCCTCTCGCCTCTTGCCTCTCGGCCTCTGTTTCCTGTGTTTACAAAAGGTAAGTAAATAATTTACTCTGTTTTATTTCTATGTTTTAGTTAATGTTCATGGGTGATTCTTTTTTTTAAGGTGTTGATGGAGTTCATGTTGGGGATAAAATAATGAATTGAGATGTATTGTTGTGGTTTGACCAGAGATATTCTGCTATATTTGCTTCTGAATTTATTATAGTTTTTGCAGCAACTAACACTTAGCAGCCTCTCGCCTCCCTCTGCAACTAACACTTTAGCAGCAGCCTCTTCTCGCCTCCCTCTACGATGTGGTGCAAGTGATAAATGGTTCGTCTTTTCATGATACTCAACTGGTTTGTAACTTTGTAGTGGTGACTTGTCTTATTTAGGCAGTTCTTGGAGTAAAACTGCTGGATCTGCTGTGAGCTCTGTTTCTTTTTAAAGATTAGTTATTGCTATTGATTGTGTAAGGTTTAAGCCTAAATTCAAGTGATTAATTAGCTTATTTATTGAATAAAATCCTATATATTGTGTTGACTCGTGAAAGTTTCGAATTATGCTATTAGTTTGCTTTTGTTTCCTCACTGTGGAGTGCATTTCTATGAATTTGTAAACAATGCACTCTGAATAAAACTTGCCTTGCGATTTTTCAGGGGGAGATTCCACTGTAAGGAGACTTCTCTGTTCTGTAGAACATATGATATTTGGAGGTAATTAATGACTCCTTGTAATATATTTCTTTTCTTTGATTCTGTTTGCGCTTTCTTAGTCAATGTTTTCATATTTAGATTTAACAGAATTGGGACACCGGGCGGTTGAGACTTGGGTTTTCATTTGAAGGTCTTGGTTCAAACCCTGGAAGGGGTGGGATTTAGGGATTGGGAGGTGGAAAATGGCTTTTTTTTTCATTTGATTTACTTATGACAGTATTGGTGAAAGGTCATAGTGCCTCTCAAACTTACTCATTGAGTAGGATCCAAAATTTTCAATTGCAGGTTCTTTTGCTAGATGAAGTTACAATCGATCTAGATGTTGTTGCCAGGATGGATTTGCTTGAATTCTTCAAGGAAGAATGTGATCAGGTATGACTTCCAATTTTTATTGTATTCACATGTACACACTAACAGATCTGATTGAATGAATATATAGAAAACCTGAGGCAGTGGATTTGCATAATGTATCAGGGAACATAACAATGGGGTCCCCACTTGAATTACCTAAGAGAGAAACATCACTGCCTTTTGAAATTTGATTATCAGATGTGGATCCTCCTGCATTGCAGTGGCTAATTTTTCTGCTTTCTTAAGTGAAAATCATTTTGCATGGAATCACCTCTTGTCTCTTTTTGAAATATTTTTAGAAGATATGAAATATCTAGCTTATTTTATTATTTATTAATCAATTTATTTTCAATCTAACATTTCTATTATTATTTTTTTGTAGAATTTGGTGAAAAGTTAAATCTGGCAACGGATGATAATTAGTTCAAAACCGGGTGTATTTCTTGAAGTTTTTTATGTTAATGGTGCTTGTTTATTTTGAAGCCCTTTGAAGGCATTTTCTGTAATTTAAATTTAAATTTGTTCACTTGTGTAGTTTTAATTATTTGTCTCATGCTAAATTAAACAAAACAAAAGTATTAGAAAGGTAAAAAAAACTTAATAAATAGTATATTAACATTTTAATACATTGATATTTGAATTAGTGACAAAAAAAATTAAAAACACTTGGATATTTTACAAGAAAATCAGTTTTTTTATATTAATTGCAAGTCCATCAGAAAATTCATCAAAAGCCCATCAAAAAGCCCATCAGATGGCCCAGAAACCAAATTCAGTTTTTACAGTATTTTAATCATAAAAACCGAACCGAACCGAACCGAAAATGGTCGGTTTTTAACAGGTTCGGTTCGGTTTCGGTTTGTTTTTTTTAAAAAAAATGCAATTTTCGGTTTGGTTACTTTTTTTGATAAAAACCGAACCGAACCGAAAATGCTCACCCCTAGTGTTCATTTTGTGTTTTTTTTAGTTTTTATAACATTGAAAGAAAATAAGTAACATTAATTAATTTCAAATACAACAACTATAAAAAAACATAGAATTACTTGAAAAACATACAATAAGTAGCTTAAATTTCAAATTTCAAATATTGTGGTTTTTTTTAAATTATATTTAAATTTATTTTTTTAATTTAAATATAATTAAAAAAATAATTTTATTGTTTGAGAGTTTTCAAAAGCAATTATTTAATTATATAACTTACTTATATTAATTGTATAATTAAAATATATACAAAATAATTGAATTTTATTTAAAATAAGATAAAAAAAAAATGGCTATTCAAAATGGCTCTCCAAAATAGCTCTTACCGTTAGAGAGCACATTAACTCAAAAGTCATTTATACATTATTCAAAAAGCCATTTTCTATGATTTGGTTCTTAAAAATGGCTCTTGCCATTGGGCTTGCTCTTAAAATATTATGTAAGGATAAAACAGCACACTGTCGGCAGCCTCTACCGTTAAATAACACAATACTAAATTCCAACTATTTTAACTTTTTATGATCTTAAATATTCATCATCTGTAAAAAAAAAAAAAACAATTCTATAAATGCTGGTTTAAAAGCATAAATTTATAAAATCATGGGAGGAAACCCACCTTCTTGACTTCATTAAAGTTGCGTTTGGCTAAGCGATTCAACCTACTCTTTTTTTTTTTTAGTATGTGAGGAAATCTATCTCTGAAAAGTGTATTTTGTGGACTCAGGTAAACGAGTAAAATCTCGGTTGTCCCAGACTCTTATAAAGGATGCATGCCTTGACTCGAACTCGAGAACTACTATGCAGATCACAAGCCCTTTGTCATCACGGCACGCTCCTTATTGATTTTTTTATCTCATTACTTGATTAAAAATATATGTTTAGCTAAATTTCATCTATTTTTTATTAAAATTTATTTTTTACGTATTCTTAAATCATTTTGATATTCTTATATCAGAAATAATTTTAAAATAATAATAATAATATATTATTTAAATACAATTTCAGGTAAATAATACTATAAAAAAAACAACAACTATCACCTTCTCGCATACACAATTAGTTGTGGTGCTCGGAAGAATCCTAGAGGTACTCCATTTTGCGTAAATTAAAAAACAATAAAAAAATGAAACTTCAAGCTCAAACATTTTTGGTGAGATTTCAGCAAAAGGTTTCAAAACATATGGAGTACACCAAGAGTCTTTTTCAAGTACAAAGACAGTTGCCCATTGGAGAAGTTTAAATCTCTGACCAAGATAGGTATAATTCTCTTCTTTCAAGTACAAAGACACTTGTGTTTTGCGGATGATATGCTTCTTTTTACTGAGGCAAATTTGGAGCAGTTAGAGAGAGTGCAGAGTTGCCTGGATATGTTTTGCTCAGTTTCGGGTCAGAAAGTAAGTGCTGCAAAGACAAGAATTTACTTTTCTAAGAATGTGTCGGTATCCTTGGCAAATGATATTAGTAGAAGAAGTGGATTTCAGGCCACAAATGATTTGGGTAGATATTTGGGGGTTCCGCTGCTTCATCAAAGAGTTACTAAGCAAACATATAGTTACTTAGTAGAAAATATGCAAAAGAGGTTAGCAGGTTGGAAAGTGAACAACTTATCGCTGGCCGGAAAGATCACTTTATGCAAAGCTGTTTTAGCCACCATCCCGTTGTACCCAATGCAAGCAGCAGTGATTCCAAAGCATACTTGCAAGGAGATAGAAAAAATTTGTAGGAGATTCATTTGGGGGCAAACGGAAGGTAGAGACAAAATTCACCTTGTTAACTGGAAGACTATTTGTAAGCCTAAAGAGGAAGGTGGTTTGGGTTTGCGGAAAATGGATACGATGAATAAAGCTTTCATAATGAAATTGGCTTGGGGAATGATGAAGGAGAAGAGCATGTGGGTAAAATTCCTAGAAGACAAATATATGAACCTTAGAAGGGGGGAAGGTCATCCGGTGGCTAGTGCTAGTGACTCGGTGTTATGGAAGGCTATCTGTCGGGAATGGGATGCAGTGAGTCAGAATGTTAGCTGGCATTTGGGAAATGGAAGACATATTTCATTTTGGAAAGATAAATGGGTGGGAGGCTATGGTCCTCTTATTACTCTCTTAAACCCAGAAGCGAGGGTTGATACGCTACATTATACAGTAGCAGATATGGTGGATAGTGGGGGAAACTGGAAATGGGATTTGTTCGCACATTTGCTTCCTATACACACTGTGATGAGCATTGCTGGTCATATCCCGCCTATGCATGATAATAGAGCGGACTCTGTGGTTTGGGATCATTCCTCAAATGGGCGGTTATCAATGCGAACCGCTTATAGAGTTCAGGAGGAAGGAGGGGATATGGATAGAGATCCTTTGTGGCGGACTATTTGGAAGTGGAAAGGAT